>BPLR01006447.1:0-40619 GCA_021605095.1 Caerostris extrusa
TTATTCTGATTAAGTCACTCTTATTACTCTTTTATTTTTCTAAAAAATATGCATCATACTTTTATAGCTTATTAATATATATTTTTGCTAAAATAAACGAAAATTTCTCGTCTTATGTTTTGAGATATTTCAGTATGTGAAAGGACCTTATTTAATCATGACATATTTTTTTAATTAAACTAATAATTTTACTAACTTTATATCCCTTTTTAATTCAATTGACTAAAATTACGACTTCAAAAAACATCATCTGCATTAAAAGCAAACACCACCAACAAACATCAAATAACTGAGGGAGCAAATGTTTGATCATTTTTTAACGAAAGTAATCGAGCGAAACGCAAAAGAAAGTTGCTGGCAAAATTAATTCCACAGATTCAGAATTTGTTTCTGATATTTGAAATGGAAACAACAAAGGAAATAGCGAATAATTTCGTTATTATTGCCACTCTCAGCTGATGCGAGAGTACTCCCAAACTGCAAATCATGTTATGAAAGGAAGAATTTTATTACGGCTGCCCTACGGGACTGCGAAACGATACTATTTGTTCGAATAAATATTGTATTAATATCTTGCTTTTTAGATTTCATACACTTTTTCGATATCCTCTTTCTTTTGAGATTTATCATTATGGAAATTATATTTGGTTTTTGAAATATAATTTAATAATCAATGATATCAACAGCAAATATCGATCCAATATCGAATATTAATGATATCAACTCAAATATTGATCCAATATCGTGAATGCCAAATGATAATCAACTAAATATCGATCCAATATCGAATATTAATATCAACTCTGCTATCGATCTCGGATATCGAATATTAATGATAATCGACCAAACATCGATCCAATATCTAATGATCAATGATAATCACTCAAACATCGATCCAATAGTCGCAATATCAATCTGGGCCATCGACGTCACAATACAATTTCCACAACTATCATATTTGGGGTTGTATTGCAGAATGAGCCTAATGTTGGCCGGCTTCATTAGCCAAAAACGACGTGCATCTCTTCGTTGTTACGAAAATAAGTTGGAGCTATTTAGCTCATTTTCAGCCATCTATGTACACACGTCGGCAATCTCCTGATTGCATTGGTAGGCAAAAATCAGGCATTTATACCATCTTCGTACACACGTACCCAATTTCTGTTTATATTGATAGAGCAAAAATCACTCATTTTCATAATCCATAAGCTAGATGTGTACACATATATCTTCAATTCCTGCTTACATTGTTAAAGCAAAAATGAATCATTTTCATAAGCCATCAGCCATCTATTTACACACATCGTCAATTCCTGTTTACATTGATAGAGCAAAAATCAGTCATTCTCATAAGCCATCAACCATCTATTTACACACATCGTCAATTCCTATTTTACATTGATAGAGCAAAAATCAGTCATTCTCATAAGCCATCAGCCATCTATTTACACACATCGTCAATTCCTGTTTACATTGATAGAGCAAAATCAGTCATTTTCATAAGCCATCAGCCATCTATTTACACATCGTCAATTCCTGTTTACATTGATAGAGCAAAAATCAGTCATTCTCATAAGCCATCAGTCATATGTCACACGTTGTCAACTGATACAGCAAAAATGTAATTTTCATAAATAATTTATATGCACATGTCGTCAGTTCCTGTTTACATTGATAGGGCAAAAATCCAGCCTTTTCATAAGCCATCTAATGTGCACGCATCAATTCCTGTTTACATTGATAGAGCAAAAAATCAGTCATTTTTATAAGCCATCAGTCATCTATGTAAGCAAGTAGTCAATTTCTGTTGACATTGGTAAAAAGCAAAAATCAATCATTTTCATAATCTATCAGCCATCTATGTACATACGTTGTCAGCTCCTATTTACATTAATAGAGCAAAAATCAGTCATTTTCTTAAAAATAATGATCACTTCAACACGTTAGGCAGATACTTCACATTTCAGTTATCATAAGCAGATTATTTCTGTTCTGAGAATTCAGAGATATTAATTAATCACCTATATATCTTAAAATAATGTCTGCAGGTATTTACAGTATTCCAATGTA
The DNA here is from genome assembly GCA_021605095.1 of Caerostris extrusa. Taxonomy (NCBI): domain Eukaryota; kingdom Metazoa; phylum Arthropoda; class Arachnida; order Araneae; family Araneidae; genus Caerostris; species Caerostris extrusa. Next base: position 2,071 of record BPLR01006447.1, read on the forward strand.
AATTAAAAACTATAACACTAAGTTATGCTAACTGTAACACTAAGTAAGTATTCTAATTTTTCCTTAAGTTATTATTCTTTTAACTTGTGTCAAGATAAAAAAAATTACTGACATATTCTAATCAGTTTTTTTAATGAAATAAAACCATTTGATTAAATCGAGAACATCTGGCATCCTGATTAAATTACAGTTATTTGAAGCTACTTTATGTCAAATGCCTAATGGCAGTTATTTCACACAAAATAGGTGGCAGTTTAATCCATTTTGTTACAGTACTAGTTAAGCCTACTGAAAGAAAATAGCACACACTAAATTATAATGCATAATATATTTTTCTAACGTAAACTACGTTTTAAGAAGCATAACTGCTTGAAAGCATTTCTCCCAACACACTGACACAGCGCTCATAGACGGTAAATAAAAGCGAGACGAAGATTTCATTAACACAGTTGCATGGCGACTTTTGATGTTGCGTTTATGATACTAATTTAATATTGCTAATGAACATTTTATCAATAACTTGAGATACAATCCGGTGTCGCCGGACACATAAAAATAAAACATTTTAAGTCTTACGGGAATTTATATATTGTTTTAGCAAAGGGTTGTATATATATTTTGTATATATTATATTTTATAGGCATAGTTCTGAATGACTTTTTATAAATAAAAATATTTTGAGCAATTGAAAAAAATTATTAAAAAAAGTTCTGTTCAATAAATGACTTTTTATAAATAAAAATAATGGTTTTTGAGCAATTAAAAAAAATTATTAAAAAAGAATATATATTTTACAATATTTAATTATTTTTTAAAATTTTAAAATTTTTAGTTCAATAATATTTTTAAATGCACATTAACCATTAAAGACAAGAACGTATAGTTTGTGTTATGCTGAAAGCATAGAATATAGCATGGTTCCATACAGAGTTTTATTAATTCAAAAATTAACTAAACAATATTTTACAATAAAGAATCATTTTCTAAGTGTTTGCATGAACACATATCTGCATTGGAACGAAAAAAATATTTTACAATAACAATTTTAAACAATATTTTACAATATTTAATTATTTTAAACAATATTTCAACAACTTTTTCGAGATCTATCCAACTGTATATCTTACCTATTCAAAAAACAGTGAAAAAGTCAGTAAAAGATAAAAATTATAAGAACGCTATCATGGATAAATGAATCATTTTGTAAGTTATACTGAAACATATCGTACATAAATCATTTTCATTTACCTATAATCTCATGAACACATATCTATTTTATGCTAGATAAATGAATCATTTTCAATTAGGTGTATTCGCATGAACACATATCTATCTAATGCTGGATAAATCATTTTCATTTACCTATAATCTCATGAACACATATCTATTTTATGTTGGATAAATGAATCATTTTCAATTAGGTGTATTCACATGAACACATATCTATCTAATGCTGGATAAATCATTTTTCATTTACCTATAATCTCATGAACACATATCTATTTTATGCTCAATAAATGAATTATTTTCATTTATCCGTACTTCAGTGACAGTTTTATTTAGCAGCTCTTTCATTAAAATATCTTTTGAAGCCAGTGACAGTTTTATTTGACGTCATTAAAAACTTAACCAACAAATTGACATTCTTTTTTTAAAAAAAATCTTTGAAGTAAATATAGTTTTGGATTCTTAAAAATTTGTTTTCCTTCTCAACGGAAGACAGCACACGGTGAGGAGAAAAAAATCTCATTTACGCAATGAAGGTTTCATTGTTTCAGAAAATCCTTTCCTGCAACAAGTTTAAAATTCAAAGAAGTTATCTTCAAGAAGTCCCAGAAAGGAAGTTCGAACCTGCAATGGAATGCGTTAATCATTAGGCGACGGGGGTCATTAAGTATTGATTCTCCGGCATCATATTCACTTCAGAAACTTTAATCTCTTCTATTGAAAGGAATTAACTTCCTTAATTCGGAATCTTTCACAAAAGAAAAAAAGAGAAACTTTCGAATGTTCTTTCTTTCTATCAGCACTTTTGATGGCACCCATTCAGAGAATTACTTGTTAAACATTGTACTATTTTGTCGAAATAGAAAAATAAGTTAAATTTCCATCGGATACAAAAGAAGTAAAAAAAAATGTCAAAGGACATTTTTATTTACTTTTATAAACATAATTTAAAATAAAAGGGAAATTTAAAGCATGTGTGAGTAACTTTTCTTCTTGTGTAAGACCACTGTAACACCTCATTTTTTCCCAATTTATTTATATGCTCAATATTACACACATTTATCTTAAGATGTATAATTTAATCTTATTTATCTTAAGATGTGTAATTTAGAATATTTCTTAATTTATTATTTATTATTCGATATTTAAGTTCTACCAAGCTATATCTGTATGAGAGGTAATAAATAGTATTAATTTTGACTTAATGAAAACTAAAAAAGGTTAAGAATAAAAAAAGTGTATCATAATATCAGATTAAAAAATATTTTTAAAGGCAAAAAACGAATTTATTTGTAGTTTAAAGTTTTATAGAAATTGACGATATTGTAAATGTCATCTCATATGATAGATAATAGCGAAAAGGTGTTATACGGTAGGTAAACCTATGGCTTGCTAATTGGGATAATTGATTCATATACACAGTAGAAAACTTTCAATTGTAACTTTAAAAAGTTGGAAATTTTAATAATTCTTTCCAACTGTAGAGGCGAACACATATGACATGAAAATTAAAAAAATTCTTCCAACTAAATCTTAGTCAAGGTCTCTAAAGAATATACTCATTTTAACAAAACAATGATGGTAATACTCACGCTAGGTATCTTAATAGATCTACTATTATACTTTAGTACACAATTTCCTATGCATATAGGAAATTATGTAATCTTATTCGTTGTGGTGTATAAGATTATTTTTTTCATTTCAAATCACGCTTTTCTGTAAAAATGTATTTGTATCACTACCAAATTATCATACAGTGAAATATATGTATAGTATATTGATATTTGAAACATAGTATATTGATATTTGAAAACTCCAGTTTTTAAACAAATGGTAATTTTTAATAAAAAATAAGTATCTAATTAGAAAAGTCCTAAGATACAAAGGCATTTGCCATACCTAGCCTTTCTAATAAATTTCTTTAATCATACATAATAAGAAGACATATATGAATTGATTCCAAAGTTTTACCTATAATTATTATTAATTTTTATCACAAAGTATTCATTTATTATGTGGATATTGGTAGTATTATAAGATGAAGGGCTATAAAAAAATCAAGAAGAATATGTTTTCTAATACGTGAGAAAAGTTGATATTGTGATTACTGTTAAACTTATATTTTTGATCTTGAAATACCTTATAATCGAAATAAATAACATGTAACAATCTAGGTTTTGATTGATAACAAAGATTTTGTGTCAAACGTATATTTCTTAAAATATTTTTTTCGTGTATTCTTTAATGATAAAGTTATATACAATCAAAAATAATCCATTAAGTCTTTTAAAAACAGAGCTTTATTTTCCTTTTTAAACAGATATGATGATTTTTTATTATATAACAACATACATAATGTTGTATAGTGAGCATATTTATATTCACAGCTTACCATTATATATATATATTTCAACGAGCTCTAATATATTTAAGTGAATAAGTTTGTTATTTAACTCTTATATAATCCCTTCTATGATTTGAATGATATATGATTAAAACTCCAGCATACATATGCAAATGATATTCAATATTCGGGTCATTCATATGTAAATTCAATATTAGAAATGTCATTTTTCTTTTTTATCTTTAATAAAAAAAGCCATATTCTTGAATTATCTAGTTTTCTATTAAAATAGACTTTATGTATAGTAGCTAGACAACTTACAAGAAAGTTTAATGAATTTCAGTATAGAGCGTGGGATGCATTATTTGTACTTGACTTAAAATAAACCTTCTTTAAATGTTTATTCAAGTACAGCAAACATTGGGGGGAAGAGGATATATTTTTTCTGTTACTACATTCTTGACAATACAGTTCTTTATTTTGAATATTCTGATAGTATATAGTGGTTTTAATAGAATTCGCATGTAAGAAAATGACAATTCTATGCTTATAGAAGTATGGCACTTTCAGTGCTAGAAATATTTTCCCTTCCATGTAAGAAGAATCTTATTATTATTATTTTTTATTCTCCAAGTTTATTCCACAAGAAATAAAAATATATTTATAAATAACAAAAGTCTTCGCCGTTATATTATCTTTTATATATTTAAATAAACACAATTTTTTACCACACAAATTTAAAAACTTTTTTTTTAATCCGCTTTTAATTATTTTTATAATGAAATAATTTCCTCATTATATTTTGCAAACATTTCTAGAAGCAGTAAAAAAAAAAAAAAAGTAAGAAAGTTAGAAACAGAAGATATTGAATCTGATATTGTAGTTGCATTTATTACAAAATTTCAATATTTTTTTTCTGAATTCTACACTTAGTTTTTTAAGAATCCGTCTCCTTGTTAGACTTGAGATCAATCTGATGATCAATTGGCTAACGCTCTGGCCATTAATACCACAGGCTTCAGGATCGATTTCCGGCGGTGGCATGGATGTTTGTTAGTGGTTCGGAATCCACTTTGCATTGTAGGTACCGGTCTAATTAGCCTAAAGTGTGCAAAATATGATCTTAGAGCGACAAACCAAACCAAACCAAACCAAACATGTTAAGTTTTCATTTGTGTATTCTGAGCAGGGAAACCTATAAAAAAAAAATTGAAGAAAACTTATATTTCTCTTTAAACGGCTCAATTCGAGACACTCATAATCACCACCGAATGCACTGTTTGTTCGAAACATTAATAGCAAAACGTGTCATTATTGAATATTGGTCAATTAGTTTACAGCACTGTATCATAAGGAAAGCGTTAAATAGCAAAATTAAATTAATTAATAGCAAAATTAAATAGCAAATATTAATATTAGTTATAATAGTAGGTAATAACAATATTAGTTATACAGTAATACCAAAAACAGCTCCAGCAGTCAATGGCTATAACAATTATATTAGCAGGCAATAGCAATGTTCTATAGTAATAACAATAGCAGTTATAACAGACAATTAAATAACAATTATATTAGCAGACAATAACCATATTAGTTATATAGTAAGAACAATAGCAATTATAGCAGATAATGAAATAATTATATTAGCAGGCAATAACAATGTTATACAGTATAAATATATAGTAACGCAATAAATATATTAGTTATATAGTAATAACAATAATAGTTGTAGTATATAATGACAATAACAATTATATTAGACTGTAGCAGTAGAAATTTACTGCTAGCAGTTATCAATAAAAAATAGCAATTAGAAAAGCAGGCAATAGCAATGACTTTTATAACAGCAAGCAATAACACTAGTAGTAATAATAAGGAAATAGTAAAGTAGTAAAAAAAAGTACATTTAAAATCATGAAATAATTTTATTTTTTAATTGTAAATTTACTAATGGCAAAAAACGAGAGATCAAAATGTTTTTCATTTATATAACTAACGTATAGAGAGAAAAACAAAAATGTCTTTAAAAAAACCACTTACACATCATCTTTATGGGTAAAAGTATTTTCTTATTAAATTATTCATTTAAGTAAAAGTCATGCAGGTTTTTTTTGGAAATTCACATTTACAAATAAATTAAATTGAATCATTTGATTCTGAGTTTTAAGTTAAACTCTGATATGAATTTCTTTGACAGCTATAAAAGAAAAAATATGTTCCTTCGATTTATACGAAATCAAATTTTCTTTAGATGTCCGTCTTTTAAAATCTTTCTTTTTTCTTCTTTTTTTTTTCTTTTTAAAAGCATTTCCCAATGGTAAAAGTACTGTTTTTCGTTTAACAGAAAGTACATCTCGAACAAATTCAAGATAAGACAAACGATTTTATAACTTTTCAAATTGGAAGAAATACTTTTTCCAAAGATCTCAATACTGCATAATATTTCTTTCTGTCTATCTAGAAAAATGTTTAAATTCTTACCTTTGCTTTCAAAAAATTATTTCATACTTTGCTCAACTTATTGATATAAAATAATAAATTGTAAAATCTTTGATAAAATTGTGATAGTTATAAATTGTTAAGAGTTCCCAAAACTAGTCTTGTTCTAATATATTACAAGTAATGTTGAAAAAAAAAAAATTATGTCAATTCCTACTTAGGTCAACAACGAAAAATTTTATTTTAGTTACTTTTTATTAAATAATTACAATTAATATAAATATGTCTATACATATGACAGAATCACAATATTAAGTGGCAAAATAGAAAGCGAATTTCCTTGCAATTTTCCATTTCTCTTTCTATATATGGTGTTGGACTATTATATTTATATCTTGATAAATATCTTATATAAGAGTTCCTTTCTCCCATATAAAACTAAAATTAATTTATTAAATTTAATTAATGAATTATCATTTGAAAAAAACTTTATTAACATCCAGTGTCATCCGCTACAAGTTAAAAAAAATGTATTTGAACTTGAGTGGATGAATAAAAAGTATTTTATTAACGATTGGAAATTTGAACAAGATATATATATAGGAAGAGTGTGAGCTAATAGAAGAAATTGAAAAATGAATCAATGTTTGAATTTATGTTCCAGCATAATTTAATAGTTCGTATAATATTTAAAGGTTTCGTTTTTTTTTCATCTCGATTTTTTTTTAAGAAAATTATGAATTTATTATTTATTAAACAAAACATTATTTTAATTATTATATATTCGCGCCTGTGTCCATTTGGTGGCGTTATGATGCGTCTCACTGACTACTTTTATGGATGAACAAAATGGCGCCAAGATTCATGTTTGGTTTTTAAGGATTATATTAAGTTTTTATGATCTCGAATGTTGAAATGTTGAGGTTCATAATTTTATTAAAGGGTTTCTTTGGATACTTTAGCAGTTTTTGCTTACATTTTTTCTTAATTAAATTAACCAAAGAAAAAAAAATCTATTATTTTACTGAAACCTTTCGATGACGGGCCATATCTGATGGTATTTGAATAAAATAGCTGATACTATAAATAATTGCTTTTAGTAAGTACTTATTAGTGTTATAATTATTAATGCATATTTAAATAACTATCCTTACTATTCTCGTAAAACATTTGATACATTCATCAATCAACATATACCTACATGTACACAACATCCATCATATTTAATACATGTTTCCTAAATTTATTACTGAAAAAGGAAATATTCCGTCAGATTTGCAGTACTACTATTGTATAGTACCTATATATAGCATCATATTAGCTATACTATTTTTAACCTACAACCTAAGTGCGGTTGTATTTTTTATAATCATTTGAAACTTGGTTAGATATTTTTAAAAGACAACATATTTAAAGGATTCTCCCTGATAATACAAAAACCTAATGTTTCATTAATCATATTCAAACTGAAAGAATTGAAATTTGAGATTCTGCGTCATCCACATATTCCTATCTCTCTGGCGTTTGGTACCACAGGCTTCAGTCCAAATCCTGGTGGTGCCATGGATGTTTGTGAGTGGTTCGGAACCCATGTTAAACTAAAAGTCCCTCTCTAATTAACTTAAATAGTGCATAAAATGATCGTAGAGCACCAAACCAATCCATCATATTTACCAGACTTGTCTCCTACTGCCTACACCGTTTGAAAATATTTAGCTTTTAAGGAATAAACGTTTTGTCAGTTATAAAACTGACAAAGCATTCTTTATTGAACCTGTACAGTAAAGAATGTACTGAACAGTACTGTTGATTCTTAGTCAAAGTGGATTTTTGAAACTGGACTAAAACTACTTTGTTAATCAATGGCAGAAGAGCACTGACGAAGATGGAGCATATTTTGTTTAAACGTATTCAAATAATATGTTTGCATCCACCATATTCACGAGAACTTGTCTTCTACTTATTATAACATTTAAAACTATTTAGAATTTAGGGATAAACGCTTTATCAGCCAGGAAACTATCAAAACAAGCTTTACTGAACATGTTGACTCTCAGTCAAAGTTTGAAACTGGTATAAGACTGCTTTGTAATAGATGGCAGAAGATGGCATTGATGTATATGAAGCATATTTTGTTTTTAAATGTATTCAAATAATTTGTGTTTGCATCCAATTAAAAATTCTATAAAAAGTCGGTATTAACGACATGATTACATACGAGACAACAATCATTCCGGATTGCAGGGGTAGTTCTGATTTTCAAGACGAGAAATAAGGTACTTACCAAACATTATAGATCATGTATGAAGCATGAATTTCGATTAAAAGTATTCCGAAAAGTTACAGATGAGTTAAGACTATAATTTGGACGAGCTCTCATGCTTGTAGATTACATGGAAAATGACCCCAAAAGCTATGTTTCACGATCTACATGTAAAATGCAAAAGTTGTGTACAACCCCACATCAATTTCGCGATAGGTATCCCATTATCCAGTCGACATGCTTTCAGAGCATGGATAAGTAGTTTAAAATTATTGTATATTCCCCATTTTGTGCTTATAAAAGAAGTTATCTTCATAAGAAACAATCTAATACTGCATTATTCATCAATTTTTAATAATGAATAATGTAATATTAGGTCTTTTCAATCAAGGGTTAGGTTACTATGTTGTTAGAATGTTTCAAACCATTTCAACTAATAATTAATCATTTTTTAATTGAAAAGGTTTAGAATTAAAAAACACAATTTCATTTGTTTAAAAGCACAATTTCACATTGTTATCAATAAATTAAATATTAAAAATATTTACATGTAAATCAACAATTTTAGAATCCATTATCTAGCTTATTCATCAGATGAACCTGTTAAATAAATTCCAGAATACACTGACATTATATTAATCTTTCGAGCTACACTCAGAAACTTAAATTCATAAAAGTCAGAGTATTACTATGTTAAGCACTAACAACTACGCTGAATCTAAAAATTAGTTCTATTAACATCAATTAAGACTCCAAATTTGTCACTGCCAAGCATTTCCAAATGTCAAACGGGGCACTCATTTTATGTGGCATTTACAGCCAATTCAGTGGCGCTTATTAAACTGAAAGCTGAGTTATGAAGACTTCGGGAACTTGGCACGAAATATAATTATTTTTACTTGAAGTAGCGTGATTGCGGAATAAATCTCTTCAAAGGAAATTCGTTCTGTAAGTAGTCCAGTGAGAGTCATTACGTAATGACTTGGCCAACGACACAAAAATTAAACCACTCGTGTCAATAAATTTACCGTTATTAGATTCTCTGTAGTAAATACAAAATAACTATCGATAAAATTTATAAATGTGAGGCAGGGGTGGGTGTAACTTTTAACAGATGAATAGAGAGGATATGACTTCTAGAAAATCAGTTTATTATGGTTTATAATGCAAAATGAGCCCTTGTTGGCCATTTATTGGATGACTTTTACTCAGTTAGATTCTCTGTTGTAGCAATTTTAAGGTTTTGAATAAAAGCCCTACAAAGAATCATGAAATGATTTTGAAATTTACGAGATAGTTAACAAAGCAGATCGGCTTTATGTATGTTAATTAATGAGATCAAAATTTGATATTAATTATTAACTTCAAGGCCTACGATTAAAATTGCACATTAAAAATTTCAATTAATATTTGTTTCAAAAATTCGATTTCGTTTTATTTTAAGCATTCTTAAATTTGAAGCACCAATATATAATGATAATATGGCAATACAATGGCAATATATGGCAATATAATAAAATGATCAATATATGTCACATTGAACTTTAAGAAAAAAAGGAAATTCGAAGTGGAATGAAATGTTGTATTCATGAAATTCGCTATTGTAAATCACGAATCAGTGTGATAATTTTGAGGTTTGATATTCAGTTGGATTAAAAGGAAAAAGGGAGATGTAATATTGCAGACGTATCACTGGGAGAAATCATTACGAATTGAAGAGACTTAAGGAGGCTACATTATAGAAGACACTACCTTATAATGGCTCCTCAATGTGTTAAATACCTGACATTTTATTGGCGAATGACTAAAGGTCAAAAGGCTCAGTATTTGAAAAGTAATTAGATACGCACTAGATGACTTTTTCATATAAGAAAAAATGAGAAAATTTAGTTTCCAGTACTATAATTTTTTATCTTGAAAGTTTTCAACGTCTGAACGAGTCTAAGATATACGATTTGTTTGGTGTTTATAACAACTTACAGAAAACTACAAAACGTTTCCACGTATTACACTCTTCATATGAAACAATCTAATATTAAATAGTTCATTGCGTAATGACTTGGCCAACGACACAAAATTGAACCGCTTGTGTCAATAAATTCGCCGTTACTAGATTCTATGTAGTAAATACAAAATAACTATCGATAAAATTTATTAATGTGAGGGAAGGGCAGAGTGTAACTTTTAACAGATGAATAGAGAGGATATGACTTAAGGAAAATCAGCTTATTATGGTTTATAATGAAAATGAATCCTTGTAGGACACTTATTGGATGACCTCGGCTGGGCCATAGAAGTTTGTAGTGGTTCGCAAACTATTGTCTGTAAGGCATTGGGCTGATTGGCGTATGGCTGGAAACCCTACCCAGTAAAAAGATAACATCACTTGTCTCGCAATTTGGTAGTAGGTAGACGATAGCCCACCATGGGGCGTTTCCGCTAATGAAGAAGAAGGATATAGAATAATGGATGACCTATTGAATTTCGGGATATTCGGATGAAACTCGAAGTGGAATAAAAATTTTGGCTTTAGTTGTATTCATGTCACCGAGGGGGTGAGATAAATCTGGGGGGGGATATTCCGTAAGATTAAAAGGAAAAAGAAAAATGTAATATTGCAGTTGTATCACTGAGAGAAGTCATTAGGAATTGAAGAGACTTCATGGGGCTACGGTATAGAAGACACTACCTCATAAAGACCCTTGAATGTGTCACATACCTGGCATTCTGTGTTAACAGATGTTACATACCTACATTGGCGAATGGCGCCAGGTCAAAGAGCTCAGTTTTTGAAAAGTACTTTGGAATAGATGACTATTTTAACACCAGAAAGCTAATAAAATGCATTTTCCAGTATTATAATTTTTTACCTGTGAATATTTGTTTTTAACATTTCAAAGAATGAACGAATTCATCGAATTATACTGATCGAACACATTAAACGAACTGAACTTTTAGAGAATGCGAATTGTTTTTGTTCTGCTCATATGCTTTTGGGAAATTAATTCCCGGAACGAATTTCCCTGCTTTCTCTTTTTACAAAAAATGGCTTGGTTATTAGTGACTCGACGCAACATGGGTGGTCTGCAGAGTAAAAAAAAAAAAACACATAATTTTTGTTCATCTATTTTAAGATTCGCTATATACCTGTAATTCCATTACTGAAATTTTTTTCAAAATAAAACTTTATGTTATTTTTATCACCTTTTAACCTTTTGAACTTATAGAAGGTTTAAAAAGCTTGGTAAAAGAAGGACAGGAAGGGCACACAAAATAAAGTGTATGGCAGAAAAGTAATCCTCAAGCAGAGATTTTTTTGTTTCTTTTCCATATTTCTTAAGGATAGTTGCAATTTTTTGACTCTTTCGTAATTTATAGCTCTTAATAGTTAATTTTCGTTCAGTAGATTTTTGAAAAACCTGGAATACAGAGAAATGAGCTAGCCGGAACGAGCCAGAAAAACAAATCTTAATACACCCCTCACACTTCATGAAAGCACAGATGGATGAGGAATTCCCTTGAGTTTGCGATCCTCTTAGTATGATAATTGGAAACGGTTATAACCACGAAATGTATTACAAAAGAAAAAGATAATTTAACGTAGTTAATAAATACAAAAAGGCTTCATTTAAATCATATTTACATATATGGGAAAGGATAGCTAAAAAAGGATTTTTTATGATTCCAAAATGTAGCCTGATAAGAAACTGAATTATATAATCTCAATTCATTATTTGTCTATTATTGGTAAGATTGATTTTTTTGTAATTGTTATCTTTGAACTACCGTAACATTTTATCATTCTGACAAAAATATGGTATACTCATGGGTGCAGTACAGTCTTTATCTACTAAAATCAGTCTATTCATTTCTGTATGCTAATTACCTTCCATTACATGCAAACTTTTTAATCATAATTGTCTTATGATATAAAATTATAATGTATCTCACAAATACAAAAATTATCCATTATTTGTAAATTTTACATTAATGACAGTTTTTTTTTCTTTCTTTTATTAAATTGTGTAAAATAACTGTACATAGCAATGCTTTTTCCGATGTAAATTTGATGTAATATTGCATAAATATGTGATTCAGATGTATAATACTTTTTCCTAACTCAATGGAAATACGTTCCATACAACGAATCACTTACCACAGGTAAAAAACAAGACAATTTTCAGTTGATTCAATTGCTGCATTTTGAACTGAGCTATGTTAGAACAAACGCTATTTGTGTAAATCATCAGGCCTGCAATATTATAATTTAAATAGAAAAATCAGATACTAAATTTTATATCATCAGTTAATTGCAATTATGCGAATGTCCTTATATAGAAATTAAGGGGATAATCATGCTATGTTAGAATTAAATTAACCCAATTTATGTTTAAATATAAAAAAAAGTGCTGATTCTATGTTAGCCAGGGTGCATCAGTTGGAATCTGAAGTCCACATAATGCCATTACAAATTTCTGTCTAAATCGCCACCACCCTTATACCTATTTTCGGGAAAATTATTTTCATTTGCGAATTTTCATGCTTCCTCTTTTTACTAGAAAGAGTTTGATAATTAATAAATTCATACAATATGAGTACTTTTCGCACCGTTAAATGGACTTTCTAGCCTACGGATTTAACGTAACCATCTCCAGAAAGAGGAAGTCTTCGATAGTTCACAAATTTAGTACATCGACTACCCTTTTGTCCCAGTCTGGGATATTAAAATTCATATGTTACAAAGAAATGCAAGAGTAAAAGCTAAAAAAGTATTTCCAAAATATTATATATTCAACAATGAAATGTTAGGTTATTTAATAAATTACGTGATTCGTGTTAAATTAAGGTAATAAATCCAGCAGTTATGAAACAAGCTTATTAAATAGCTATACGAATATCTCAAATACTACTATCTAATTTATTAGTCGAATATTTATGCTTCACATGATGTGTAGTGCGGCGTAAATAAATAGTTTCAGAATACTTCGTTGAATAAGTAATTTATATTCAAATGTTTGTCAATGTATAGCTTTGTCTATCTCTAGTTCGCATGAACTGGTGCGCTATATATATTTCATTTATAAGAGCATTATATTAGTATAATAATATCCTTTCATTATAAATTAATATCTGCATGGATACCCAATATGTTGTTACTCCATCTAAAGGATTTATAGCATGTTGGAATGATTTTCTTACGAATGCATGACTCTGAAATCTTTTACATTGGCAACATTGTTTATAACGAAAAGTACTTTAATATACTATTAAATCCATTTTATATCAGTTTATTTAAAACATTTAGAGAATTGAACAACGCATTAACAATCGTGTATTGTTTTGGATTGTAACCTAAAGACGTTCGGTGAAATGATTGCTTGTAAATAAGTAAGTCTATTTTTACAAGAAATGGCTGGTAATCCAGTGTTTTGAAGCTGTAACGGAAGTCTGGCAAAAAGAAAGTAACGATCAAGCTGACAGTCTTTTTTTCTGCGTTAATTTATTCTTCAAGATATTGCAATAATGACAGTTTTTAGACACCTCCGTAGCCTATACTTTTCAACTGTTTTTTTTTATGTGTTACTTTTTTAACATTATAGAATTTAATAAAGGAACAGCTTTATACTGAAATCTGCCACAGTATAAAATTAGAGCGTATACAGTTTAGATGTATTTTGTATGTCTAAATCGTTGAATGTATTTTTGCTTGTTTTTCATATGAATTTATTTTCAATGCTTAAACGATGCTTATTTAAAATCAAAAATTGTGATTTATGCTGCGTTTGCACACTGCACGCTACTCTTACCGAATTTCGCCACGATACTTTTTATTGCGTTTCTTCTTCATTGGCGCAACAGCCCCATGGTGGATCAAGGTCGTCTGCCTACTGGAAGATTTCGAGAAAGGAAGTGATTTTTTTTTTACGATGTAGGCTTGTCAGTCCTACGCCCAGATCATATTAGACCGGGAGCTCTGGTTTAAAGTGAATTCCGAACCACTACAATCATTCAGGGCACCGCCGGGACTTGAATCCGAAACCTTTAGCACCGAGTGCCAGAGAGCTAATCACACAGCCATCAAGCCCCCTTTTACCGTATTGAAAATAAAAAAATGGCATAAATTTTTTTTTCTAGCATTCCTGTTCCGCATCTTTTGTCTGTACACAATTGTAACCTTTTAATCTTTCGTCTGTATTCCTGTTCAGCATCATTTGTATTTCGTCTTCCTATTTCTGTTCCGCATCTTTTTCTGTGTGCAATCGCATCTTTTGTATTTATACATCCGCATTCATTGCCTTCTAGAGCAGAGAGGTCTCCAAACTACGGTCCGCCAGTGCCATCCATCCGGCCCGCGACAGCAAATAGTTTATTGTTGCTGTATTAAGTTGGATAAAAAAACACAGAATGATAATAACTCGGTTTTATTGACTTGCTAGGTAAAGCTTAATCGCAAGCATAATAAGCAGAAAATTTAACTTAAGCATTAACAACTAACAAATAATTGAAATGAATCCCACTAACATTGTAAACTAATGAACATCCCGCTGTTACACCTACTTATTTCCGCTTATGACCACTAGATGTCAAGTGTCACGGTCGTATCGATACACACAATAGTAATTGCAGTAATTGAACCAGCGAATTTAGCAAGCGTGTGCTCGCTCAGAGTGCGTACTCGCCGATTTGTCTAGAAAGTATAGATATTGGCAGAAAAATTAAAACGGTTTTGGCCCTTGGTACTTACTGGAGTAAACAGTATCGCCCTAAGGCTGGAAAGTTTGGAGACCCTGTTCTAGAGGACCATTGTGTGGTAATTTTTTTATGTTCCCGTTTCGCCTCTTTTGTTTGTAAAGAATTGCATCCTTTGTCTGAATACATCTGAATTCTTTGTCAAATATTTTCATAAATTACCTTAACACATCCATATCCTTTGCCTCCTAAAGGACATTTTTGAGGTAATAATTTTTTTTCTTGTATTCTTATTTCTCATTCTTTTTCGCATCAATAGTTTTTCGCATCAATGTCAGTCCACAGACCGGTTTCTTCTGAGGAAAGCTAAGCTGAATTTAATTATAACTACCCTGTATTTAAAATATTCCCAACTGATTTAAAAACGATATTGAAATCATAGTAACATCCTACCTAATTACAATTGAATAGCTGATCTATTTGAAGTTGGATATACTAAGATTAAATTTCAATTTTTACTGAAAAGAATCTTAATCAGTTTGCGATGCACATTTGGGGCCTGAATGGCAGAGTGGCTAGCGCTCGGTACCATAGGTATCGGGTTCGAATCCCGGCGGTGCCATGGATGTTTGTAGGGGTTCGGAATCCACTTTAAACCGTAGGTCCCGGTCCTAATAGGATCGTACAGCGTTGCGGGGCATTGTTACTCCGCGTCCGTGGCTTATCTTCAAGTTACACACGCCCATTGGGTAATGCAAAGTGAGTACGTCTGCGTAGCGCTTGCCTTAAGGCATCAAAGACCAAGTGTTTGCCCAGCTGCATTAGAAAAAAAAAAAAAAAAAAAAAAACGATACTCATTCAATTTTTTTTCCTAAAAGATTTCTTTAAAATACTAACTATGACTTTATTATGAATATTTTGCCCGGCTCGTGGCTCATTTTCAACGCGCATTGCTGGTGAGCATTATGGTGGAGATTCAATCCGCTGGTGATTTTGTTGTAGACACTGTTTTTAAAATAAGAGGAGACTCGATATCGTTTGTGATGTTCAGCATCATGCCCCGTTAGTCGGACTACGTGGTGGGAAGTTTCCGGGTTTTCTCCCATATGATGTACAAATGTGGTAGTCCCCCAAAAAAAAGACTCCCAGAAGACACTACCCTGCTTCTTTAGCGTCACGACTCGTAAGTCAGACTTCTACCTACAGGTGCTCCATCACAACAGCAGCTGCCCCCCTTTCCCACCATCCATGAGTAAACTACTCATGGGATTTTCTGTCTAATCCTCGTCCCGCACTGCAAGACACTGAGAATTAGACACAACACACACACTTTACTAGAAATAAGTTGATATTTATTTACGATATACCAATTAATAAAAGTAGGAAAAAATAAGTACTATTTATTTATTATTTTTTTTTTTGTTCTAATGCAACTGACAAACACTCGGACAATTGTCCTTGATGCCTTAAAGGGAAGTGCTGCACCGATGTTACTCACTAGCACCACCCAGGAGTTGTGTGTAGCTTGAAGATAAGCTAAGGACGCGGAGTAACAATACCCCTGCAACACTCTACGATCATATTAGATTCGGACCTAGGGTTTAAATGGATTCCAAACCACTACAAACATCCATGGCACCGCCGGGACTGGAACCCGAAACCTATGGTACCGAGTGCCAGACCACTAGCCACTGGGTTATTCAGGCCCCCTAAGTAATATTTATAAATAGATGGATTCTTGGATATCTACTATCTCGAGAGAGCAAGTAACCGTAACCGCAAAGTACGTTCATCCAACAAATGTATTATTGGATCTGCTTCAAGAAATCGCAGGAAATCATTTCAAGATTTAAATCATCTCTGCCCCGGAAAATCCTTACTATCTTAACTTTAAAGTACCCATAGCATAAATTTAACGGCGGATCATCGCGTCTAGACTAGACAAGATATTTATGACTGCTTAAATGTTTGCCTTAATGGCTTAACGGGCTAGAAATATATAGGGCCCAAAGATAGATAAGCTAAATTTCAGTTAATACATGAATTTTTAAGAGTCGTATTTTGAGCTAGGATACTTCCCTTTTATAATTTTGTTATTATAACTAAAAGTTATAATAACTCTTTAAGTTATTATTAATTTATATTTATGGGATTTTTACAATTTTATACCAGTAAATTGCAGTTACGTTAATTTAGTATTATTGTCTTATATTGTTGTACTTGAAACACAAAATAATTTTAAATTTATCTATTCAGGAAAAACTATTAATTTAATAATTTTAAACTCATAGTTTTTATAAAAAGGAAAAACTGTACATTTTATGACTCGCATAAAAACATATTATTACTGTAGATATAACAACTACATTATAAAGTCATTTTCAAACAGCTGTAAACAATTTTTTATCACTTGATTTTCTTCTTCATTCTATAGATTTCCCGGTATATATTAGAAAAATATTGTTTTATAAATTTTTAAAATGCACCAATTCGCTATAATATTATTAATACACTGAATGTATTGATATTAAATAATAGCACTGCATCAGAAATAAGAAAAAAATGATTCTGTAAAAATAACAATACTAACTGTAATTTTTTTTTAAATTAATAAATTAATCTGAAAAAAAATTTAAATATATTTTCAAGAATAATCAGCAATATATATACTAGTCCAACTGAGACAATGAACTACCGAGCTACCAGTAAATGGCAAGAACGTCAATGGATTGGCGCGATATGGGTGGCATGCAGAAAAATAACTGTCGAGCATATAATTTATTACTTTTCTTTATTACTTCTGGATATCGGAATTATTTATATTTTTATGCATCTTTTAAATATACAGCTTTAAATTATGAATTTTCGTATATTAGATATTTAGCACTATAGACTTCTGAGAAATGAATCCTCTAGTGTCAGACAGAAAATCAAACGCAAATAATCAATATTAATATTACCTTTGAAGTCCTTTTAATTAATATTATCAATGATTCTTTAATCAATATTACCTTTGAAGTCCTTTTAATCAATATTACTAATGATTATTTGATCAATATTATTTTTGAAGTCATTTTAATCAATATTATCAATGATTCTTTAATCAATATTACCTTTGAATTTTTCATTTTTATTTACACATAGTGTAATAAGAATTTCATCAATAAACTGGAGGTGGTGCCTATTTGAGTAGCTGATTTGGAAAACAAGTTGTTGCTCCTGAATAGGTTAAAATTTTTTATTTCAGAAGATGTTAGAATAGAATTTGAGGTGGTATTAAATGTTTCAATCAAATTAAGTTAACCAAATGAAGAAAATGAAATTCATTATACTATTTCTTATAAAAGATTTAGAAAATTTTGGAATTCGTATTAAACGATAATTTTTATTTTAGACATCATAAAGAGTCTCTAAGAACTGTTCAAATATCATAAATATTTTGCACTATACTCTAAATCAATATACTCAATACACTACACTCTCCAAACTTTCTAACCTTCGGGCCATACTGTTTACCCAGTAAGTACCAAGGGCCAAAACCATTTTAATTTTTCTGCCTTTATCTGTAATTTCTAGACTAGTCGTCGAGAACGCGCTCTGAACGAGCATACGCTTGCTAAATACGCTTGATTCTCCAAAATGAAGTACGCAAAGAATGTTTACAGATCTAAGTTAACCGATGAAAAACTTAAATCTCTTTTAATAATTGGTACAAGTAAAATTAATTCACTATTGTCAGTGAAAAATCACAATTACATAAATTTCATTAGTATTTTTTTACAAGGGGATACCCCCACGGTTTCATTCGCGTTAATTTAGCTTTTCCGTTCCTGGGGGATTTTCAGGATAAAAATCATATGTTTGATTCAGAATATATACGTTCAAAATATCGATATACATACATAAGCGATACTCTTTACACCAACATAACTACCGAGGGATGTTCACTAGTTTATAATGTTGGTGGGATTCATTTCAATTATTAAGTTAAATTTAAGTATTAAATTTAAGTATTGTTTAAGTTAAATTTAAGTATTATGCTTGCCATTAAGCTTTACCTAGCAAGTAAATAAAATCGAATTATTATCATGTTGTGTTTTTTTATCCAACTTATTACAGCAACAATAAGCTATTCGCTGTCGCGGGCCGGATTGATGACACTGGCGGGCCGGATTGATGACACTGGCGGGCCGGATTTGGCCTGCTGGCCGTAGTTTGGAGACCCCTGCTCTAGATAAATTCCACAAAATTACCTTTGAAGATTTTAAAACTTAACTATTGAAAATATGGTGAAATAGTATATTGATTTTTATGTTAATATTAAAAAGATGTGCTTTTAATACTTGTTGACATAGTTTAAAATTGACTACTGCAATTTTCCTCTGAATCATCCAATTTATTCATAGAAAATTAAGATAAGTACTCAAAAAAAAATTAATTATTTTACTTTTCGTTACAGTCTTTTGAAAGTCTGGATATTTCAAGTAAAATAGCACAAAAATGAAAATAACTCCTTGTCTTGATTTCATGATTTGTTGGCATACTGTCTGTTTCTAAAACTTTTCAGCAGTACTTGTGGACAAAAATTGATAAAATTTTATTATTTGATATAATATAATATAAATTGATAATATTTTATATAAATTGATTTTTAGGAAAAAAATACAAAAATGAATATTTATGAAATAATATTAAAACATTGTTGTTGTTGTTGTTATCGTGTCCATGGATTTAAAAATATAATTATAAATGTTAGATCAAGTCAAAAAGTCTTCTCGATAGCGGCTGCAAGCAATGGCGCCGCTTCACTATACAGGGCTTCTCTTAAGTTGGCCTCGATTGGTACCATACCCAATTGCAAAACATGGGGAGTAAGTGCTGGGCACTCAAGAATGTGCTTAGGAAAGCGTTGCGGCAATTTCTGCAGGGGATGTATTCCCTGCTCTTGTCTGGGAGAATCTTCATCCCTCTGTAATGATTAGTTCTGAGTCTGCTAATAACTGATGCCAGCTTCCTAGGGCAGTTGAAGTCCGTGATTTGTGGCTTCTTAAAGTTATGAGGAATTAGTCGGCTTTTTGGCAACTGCGTTAGCATCTGCTAAGTGAGATGGTAGTCCTAGGTTGATCATTGTCGCTGGCTTCTTTGGCTAAAAGAGTCAGCGCATTCGTTGCCTCAATGTTGACATGTGCGGAAATCCATTGAAGATGACATGATTTGCCTCTACAGTGTAGAGTCTCTAGCAGAACATTTATCGTAGAATATTAAAACATTTTTATACATATATGCATTTATAATTGTAAAAACTTTGCATATAACCTGCACATTTTCTTACTTTAAATTTTTTTTATAAAGAAATTAAATCCTGAGGATTTGCATAGTAATTTCATAATCCTAACAAAATAAACGGTTAAGAGATAATGTAATACAAAATCTAGTGTAAAAATTTATTAAAATCAAAATAATTAATATCAAAATGAGAGTATGTCTTTTGGTACACTTCCTTTTCCCATATCCGAATAGTTTAAAATTTTTAGACAACAAAATTTATTACATCAAAATATATTTAAATATAATCAATAAAATCATGACCGAATAACCAACTGTATTTATTTACATATATGTAATATAGAAATTCTGATATATCCATGAATTTATTTGTTAAAAATAGTAATTTTAAATGCGCACAGTTTAGTGCATGTTCAACTAATAGAATTACAGCAGATGAAACAGGAGTTAACTATTCCTATTTTTGCATAAATTAAGCCAACTACATATTTTGGCATCACAATGGTTTACCTTCTTGCATGAGTTATTTGTTTCGATTAATTCTTGTTCAATTTTCACTTTGTACACACGAAATTACAACTTCCACACGATATCTTGACATGATATCTATCCATCACGATATCTTGACAGCATCTCACACTCCAGTGTGGCTTGATTTTATGGAAGATTTAAGTAAATATTCCTTAAAATATTCTGCGATCTTTTGTTCCATTTTAGACCTACCACTTCGACACCTGCCTGTTGCCGAACCAGTTTCTTGGAGTTTCTTCCTAAATTTAGAAATTGTCATTTTGGCTGGTCTATTTCTCTTTGCGAATTCTATTCTCAAAACTAATATGTACAGCAGCGGACAAAGCACTGAAAGCTTCGTTTTTCTTTTAAGGAAAGTGATAGGGCAGAAAAACGGCGCCTTTTCTATGTGCATTTCGGAATAATTAAAATTGATGCTGTTGGTTGGCCTGTGGCACTATCTGTAAAACATTTATTAAACTATATATTCACTTCTAATATAAGTATGTACTTTCATTTGTTGAAAAGTTATTACTAAATTCTTCGGTATAATGTATATCGGTATATATATATATATATATATAGATAGATAGATAGATAGATATAGATATAGATATAGATAAATAGATAGATAGATAGATAGATAGATAGATAGATTAAGAGTTTATAATTATAGTTTCAAAATTGATATAGGATTTAAAGTCTAGACGCTGACGTCATATTCCAGCCTGACCTAAGTAGATGAGTATGTATTCAGCTACTATTCTGAGTGCAGCATACTTTTCTAGCTTTTTTATACCATGTTTAACCCTTAAGTTATAATAACTTAATAAACTATTACTTAAATAATATAAGAATGAAATAGTATTATGAAAGTGATTAATATTTTAGTTCAATACACTTTTACTGACGACATGAAGTAATAAGCTGTCTATCCAAACAAAATTATCTACAAGTATGTGTTTCGTTTTCACGAGTGTCTTTTTGGTCAAATGTCCACATTATTGAGCCAAATAAAGTTGCTGTCTAAAAATCAACACGTCAACATTTTTATTTTCAGTACAAAAATAAAATAAAACTCAATATTTTAAATTCCCTTCACTACGCTGCTAGTGATGTGCTTCCTGTATGGGAAACGATAATGTTTCTCCATTCAAAACCACGTTGTAAATAAAATATTGTAATTTGAAGAAATTTTTAATATGTTGTGGCGAAAACTTAAAAAGAGCAAGGAAAATAAAACCAAGCTTTCAGAAGACAAAAACCAGACAGAAGAATAACATTACAAAATCTATTCGGTAATACTGAAGATAAATAAATAAATCTTTAATATGAACAAAATTCAAGTAGATAAAGAATATTTACCTTTCTTATAGACAGAAGGGACGACCTGGAAAAAAGGAAATGTGAGTAAAAAAATTTGAAGAAGAAAGAAAAGTCAATTGAAAGAATGAAACAAAGTGAAAAATAAAATAAAATAGTACTATTTTAAAAATACAGATTCCTTCAGTTTATAAGAAGATAAAAGTAGCTTGCTTGGAAGTGATAAATGCTCTCCAAATGCAAAGTTCATCTTATGATTCACCCCTCAAACAAAAGAGAATATTCCAACAAATAATGTTGCTGCAAGGTTTAAAGTTAAGTGATATAACAGCAGCTATAGTTTTGAAAGTAGCACTTAAAGTCATAGGGTGTTATCTATCTGAGAACAATGTGAATAAATCTTCTATATATTGTCTTAGAATGAATAGCTGAAAACATAACTCAAAAAGATCTCTCATCTGGTTTTCTGTTACTGTTCACTGAGACGGAAACATTTTAGAAGACATTGTAGAATCTGAAACTGTTTATTGATTATCAATCAATATTTCAGAGAACAGACATTGACAATTACTTCCAATAATAAAACTACTATGAGAAACTGGAGACGTAATAGCTGCTTCTATTCAAGAAACAGTAAAATTCTTTTGGAATTGATAAAATAAATTGTGAAGTTTTGATACTTCTGTAAACATTGAGTTACAAAAAAATGTCCTGAGTGTCCTGATTCAGTAAAAGCTGAACAAAGAAAGTATGGATTTTTATCGTCATATGAGATGAATACCTGAAAATCATCAACTCTACACGCAACAGTCTGATGGCTAATTGGCTATCGACCATTGGTTTCATATTTCAGGTTCAAGTTATGGCTGTACTGCTATTCAGTGGTTTGGAAACACTTTAAAATATTGGTCCCATTGATAAAATAAACTGCAAAGCGTTTTAGATAACAAACCCTTTAAAAAGAAAAAAATCTGCCATTAGGCATCGTCTTGGTCCACCATGGGACTGTTGCGCCAATGAAGAAGAAGAAGAATGATAGCTTTGCGTTACAGTTTCCGAATAGCTGTGGTAAGTGAAAAATGATATTTCAATTACACACCTTTTCATATACTGGGCGTTGGTAATTTTATTCATTGTAAAATCCACTCATGTTTATTTGACAAGATGAATAGAGCGACAACCAAAAACCAAATTCATATATATATATTTATATATACATATATATAATAGAATTAAATAGCATATATAATAAATAGCACCCACCTATTGTAATTACATATTTAAGTATTAAGATATCAAAAGATTCTAAAGCAGTATTGTCGTTAACGATTAATAACGGGAGCATACATTATGAAGCGAAAATTCCAAGCCATTACACTATTTATTTTTAGTACTGAGCAGAATCGAATCTTCGCTTTGGCGGCAAAGAATTTTCTTCATTAATTATGCCGAGGAATATTTGGAGAAAGACCTCGCTTTGCCTCCCAATCTTATTTGTTTGCTTTATTTTGTTGGTTTGAAAAGTGTGTGCTGTAGAACTCGAAGAAATGACGATGAATGCAGCTAAATTAGACGCAGAATTTTAATGCTTGTTTTCTTTCTGCTTTCTTTTTTTAACCGACTGCACGAAAATTGAGTTATGTGAAAATGCATTATTTTTTTTTCATGTGGACTATTTTTTATTTTTTAATGCTCTCTGCTATAATTTTTTTCAGGAGATTGTTGTGTTAAAAATACCGAATGGTAGAGTGTTGGGAGAATGGGGAAAGAGTAGAAGAACTCGATGCATCTGAATATTTTAATTTAAAATAGCTTATGCGATTGCGTAAATATTAAGCATTAACGATAACGAGATTTAGATATTCATTTTTAATCATGAAATGGATTTCAATTGAAATAATTTTAATAATAATTGAGAAAGAAAATACATTTCTTTTTTTTTTTTAAAGGAAATTTCCATTTGTTGGTTATTGCAATTTATTTAAGTCGTTTTTTTTTTAATTTAGGTAAATATTTAAATATCAGTTGAACATGAATTTAATCATCAGTTGAACATGAATTTTCGCATTATTTGAAATTTTTTCTTATTTATTTATTTTTATTGCTATATATAAAAAAAAGGTTTTTCTTACATTAATGGACTTATTCAACTTATTTAAATTATGGATTTTTCATGAACGAGTGGGGATTGATTTGGTTTGGAGCATTACTGTCATTTTGGGCACATTCATGTCACTGCCAGGATTCGAACTTGATATATCAAAGGCACAGCACTAGTCCACAGGACATCAGGCAACTTTATATTTATATGTCTTAATGTGAGGAACTTCAGAACTTTTGTATTACGAATGCTATGATAGCTTTGGGGGCCTGATGGCCGAGTGACAGGCGTTCAGTGCCACACGTTTCGGGGTTTGAGTCCCGAGTTTGACCGTGCCATGCACGAGTATAGGGGTTCGGAATCCACTTTAAACTGTAGGTGTGGGTCTAACATGAATAGCATTAGTTAATCTAACAACCCTACCCTGTAAAAATAAAAACTTCTTTTGTTTCGATATCTGCCAGTAGGCAAACTGCCTTGGCCTTAAATGGGGCTGTTGCGCCAATGAAGAAGAACATGAATGAGAGCTTTGCTATACAGTTTCCGTATAGCGAATAGCGGTGGTAACTTTTGTGCAAAATGCTCATGTTTCTAATTCGCCCTTTTCATATATATGATTAATAGAATTAAATAGTATCCGCTTAAACAACCACCTATTGTGATTGCACACTTAAGTATAAAGATATCAAAAGATGGTAAAGCATAATTGTAGCTGAACGATCAATAACGGGAGCATACATTATGAAGCGAATATTCCAAACCATTAAGCTATTTATTTTTAGTACTGAGCAGAATCGAATCTTCGCTTTGGCGGCAAAGAATTCTCTTCATTAATTATGCCGAGGAATATTTGGAGAAAGAGCTCGCTTTGCCTCCCAATCTTATTTGTTTGCTTTGTTTTGTTGGTGGGAAAAGTGTGTGCTGTAGAACTGGAAGAAACGCGATGAATGCAGCTAAATTAGACGCAGAATTTTAATGCTTGTTTTCTTTCTGATTTTTTTTTTATTTTTAGCCGACTGAATGAAAATTGAGTTATGTGAGAATGCATTATTTTTCGTATGGACTATTTTTATTTTTAATGTTCGTAGTTATTTTTCATGAGATTGAGCGTTAAAAATAACGAATGGTAGATTGTTGTGGGAATGGGGAAAAGTAGAAGAACTCGATGAATCTGAATATTTTAATTTAAAATAACTTATGAGATATTTAGCGTAAGAGATTGAGATATTCCTTTTTAATCATGAAATGCATTGGAAACAATTTTAATATTAATAGAGAACGAAAATGTTTTTGTTTTTTTTTTTGAAAAGGAAATTTAAATTTGTTTATTATTGCCATTTATTTAAATCCTCTTTTTATTG
Organism: Caerostris extrusa; assembly: GCA_021605095.1. Lineage (NCBI taxonomy): Eukaryota > Metazoa > Arthropoda > Arachnida > Araneae > Araneidae > Caerostris > Caerostris extrusa. The sequence continues at coordinate 27,615 of BPLR01006447.1, forward strand.
AAGTAAATATTTAAATATTAGCTCAGCATAAAAAGTCACATTAATTGAAATTTTTGTTATTTATTAATTTTTATTACTATATAAAAATAAGGATTTCTTTCTTATATTAATTAACCTGGTATTCAATTTACGTAAATAATGGATTTTCCATGAACGAGTAGGCATTGGTTTGGATTGGCGTTCTGCGGTCCTTTTTTGTTCACATTTTGGGCTACTTAAACAGAGACCTACAGTTTAAAGTGGATTTCGAACCAAACATCCATGCCACCGCCAGGGGAGTCGGACCTGAAATACCAAAGGCTCTAGCGCTAGTCCATTTGCCATGAGGCCGCTTTATGATTATATGTCTGAATGTGAGGAACTTCAGGACATTTGTATTGAAAATGCTATGATAGCTTTTGTGACCTGATGCCGAGGGACTGGCGCTCTGTGCCGCAGGTTTCGAGTTACAGTCCGGCGGTGTCATGGCGCTTGTAGTGGTTAGGAATCCATTTTAAACTGTAGGTCCCGGTCTAATAGGACTGTAGAGCTTTGGACGTAGAACTAACAACCCTACCCTGTAAAAGAAATTATGTACTGTCTCGAATTTTGCCAGTAGGCAGACGGTCTTGGCACACCATAGGACGTTTGCGTCAAAGAAGAAGAAGAACAAACATAGCTTTGCTTTACAGTTTCCGTATAGCGAACAGCGGTGGTGACTCTTGCGCAGAATGCTCATGTTTCTAATTTAACCCTTTTCATATACTGTCAGTTGGTATCACAGGCTTCAGGTTCGAATCCTGGCGGTGGCACGGATGTTTATGAGTGGTTCGGAACCTACTTTAAACTGTAGGTCCAGGTATAATTAGCCCTAGTGAGCACTAGATGACCATAGAGCGATATACTAGAACCAAATCAAACCCTTTTCATGTAAAGATTATATATTTATATATATACCATCATTATCAGTGCCGCAACAGCGTCTTTTGGTGGGCTAAGGCACACTTTGTGTGCACACTTTGTGCTAATTAGACATGTAGCTAGTGTTAAAATCTGGATTCCGAACAACATGCATCCATGCTACCTCCAGGATTCGAACCTGAAATACCAAATGCTACAGCGATAGTCCATTGGCCATAAAGGCTGCTTTATGTTTATATGTCTGAATAGGATAAACTTCAGAACTTTTGCATTAACAATGCTATGATAGCGGTGGTAAATTTGTGCAGAATGCTCATGTTACTAATTCACCCCTTTTCATATACTTGCCGTTGGTATTACAGGCTTCACGTTTGAATTCTGGCGGTGGCAGGGATGTTCGTTTAGTGGCTCGGAATCCATTTCAAACTGAAGGTCCTTGTCTGTTTAGCCCTAGTACGCACATGATGACCGTAAAGCGGTAACCAAAACCAAACCCTTTTCCCTACATATATATATATATATATATATAATAGACTTAAATAAACAGATTCCGCTTAAATAACCACCTATTATAATTACACATTTAAGTATTAAGACATCAAAAAAAAAAACTAAAGCAGTGTTGTCGTTAACGATCAATAATGGGAGCGTACATTATGAAGCAAATATTCCAAACCATTACTCTATTTATTTATAGTACTGAGCAGAATCGAATCTTCGCTTTGGTGGCAAAGAATTCTCCTCATTAATTATGCCGAGGAATATTTTGAGAAGGATCTCGCTTTTGCCTCCCAATTTTATTTATTTGCTTTATTGTGTTGGTGGGAAAAGTGTGTGCCGTAGAACTCGAAGAAACGGCGGTGAATGCAGCTAAATTAGAAGCAGAATTTTAATGCTTGTTTTCTTACTTTTTTTTAGCAGACTGCATGAAAATTGAGTTATGTGAGAATGCATTATTTTTCGTGTGGACTATTTTTTATTTTTTAATGTTTTTCGCTATTTTTTTTTTTTTCTTTCATGAGGTTGTGTGTTAAAAATAACGAATGGTAGATTGTTGTGGGAACGGGAAATAGTAGAAGAACTCGATGCATCTGAATATTTTAATTTAAAATAGCTTATGCGATATTTAGCGTGAGATTTAGATTTCCGTTTTTAATCATGAAATGGATAGGAAACTTTCATTTATTTGTTGTTGCGTTTTATTTAAGTCATCTTTTATTGAAGTAAATATTTAAATATCAGTTTAACAAGAAAAGTCGCATTAATTGAATTTTTATATTTATTTATTTTTATTACTTTATAAAAATAACTGTTTTTTTTTCCCTTACAATAATGAAGATAATAGTCAACTTAAGAAAAATATTGATTTTTCATGAACGAGTGGCGATTGGTTTGGTTTGGCATTCTACGGTCATTTTTGTACACGCTTTGTGCTAATTAGACAGGGACCAACAGTTTAAAGTGGATTCCGAACCACTCACAAACATCCATGGCACCTACAGGATTCGAACCTGAAGCCTGCAGTATGAAAGGCCAGAGCCCATTGGCCATCAAGTCGCTTTATGTTCATAAGTCTAAATGGGAGGAAATTCAGGACTTTTGTACTGAGAATGCTATGAGAGCCTTTGGGGTCTGATGGTAGAGTGGCTTGTGCTCGGTGCCCACAGGATTTTGGGTTCAGTAGCGGCAGTGCCATGAATGTTTGTAGTAGTTCGAAATCCACTTTAAACTGTACGTCTCGGTCGAATATGACTGTAGACCATTGGACATAGATTAACAAAAATACCCTTCAAAAATATCTTCTCTAGTTTCGAAATCTATCAATACACCGACTGGCTTTGCCCACCATGGGGCTGTTGTGCCAATGAAGAATACGAAGAATGAGAGCTTTGCTATACAGTCTCCGTATAGCGAATAGCGGTGGTTATTTTGTGTAAAAGGCTCATGTTTCTAATTCATCCCTTTTCATATATATATATAATTAATAGAATTAAATAGTATCCGCTTAAACAACCACCTATCGTAATTACATATTTAAATATTAAGATATCAAAAGATTCTAAAGCAGTATTTTCTGTAACGATCAATAACGGAGCATACATTATGAAGCGAATATTCCAAACCATTACGCTATTTATTTTTAGTACTGAGCAGAATCGAATCTTCGCTCTGGCGGCAAAGAATTCTCTTCATTAATTATGCCGAGGAATATTTTGAGAGAGGTTCGCTTTGCCTCCCAATCTTATTTGTTTGGTTTTTGTTTTGTTGGTGGGAAAAGTGTGTGCTGTAGAACTCGAAGAAACGCGATGAATGCAGCTAAATTAGACGCAGAATTTTAATGCTTGTTTTCTTTTCTGCTTTCTTTTTTATTTTTAGCCGACTGCATGAAAATCGAGTTATGTGAGAATGCATTATTTTTCGTATGGACTATTTTTATTTTTTAATGCTCTTCGTTATAAATTTTTTTCAGGAGATTGTTGTGTTAAAAATAACGAATGGTAGAGTCTTGGCTCATGGGGAAAGAGTTGAAGAACTCGATGCATCTGAATATTTTAATTTAAAATAGCTTATGCGATATTTAGCGTTAGATATTTAGATATTCATTTTCAATCATGAAATGGATTGGAAACAATTTTCATATTAATTGGGAATGAAAATATATATCCTTTTTTGTTTAAATGAAATTTCCGCTTATTTGTTTTGCAATTTATTTAAGTAACATTTTTAATTGAAGTGAATGTTTAAACGTTAGCTGAGCAAGAAAAGTCGCATTAATTGAAATTTTTCTTATTTGTTTATTTTTATTAATTTATAAAAACAAGGTTTTTCTTGCATCAATGGGTTTGGTATTCAAATGTAAATTATAGACTTTCCATGAAAGAGTGGTGATTGGTTTGGTGCTCTACGGTCATTTTTTTTGTGCTCACTTTGGACTAAGCAAACCGATACATATTGTTTAAAGTGGATTCCGAACCACTACAAACATCCATTCCACTGCCGGGGCTCGAGCCCAAAACATGTCGTACCGAGCGCCAGAGAGCTAACCACTCGGCCATCAGGCCCTCCAAAGGTCAGATAGCTAGCCCATTGGCCATCAGGCAGCTTTATTTTTAAAGATCTGAATATAACTTTAGAACATTTGTTTTGAAACTGTTATGAGAGCTTGGCACCTGATGCTCAGTGACTGGCACTCGGTGCCACAGGTTTCGGATTTGATTTCCGTCCGTGGCTTGGATTTTGTAGTGGTTCAAAATCCACTTTAACCAGTGGTGAATTATATGCAGAATGCTCATGTTTCTAATTTATCCCTTTTCATATATATAAATATATATTCTAACAACACTAACCTGTAAAAAACTTCTCTTGTTTCGAAATCTGCAGTAGGCAGATGGACTTGGCCCACCATGGAGCTATTGCGTCAATGAAGAAGAATGATATATTTGCTTCTCAGTTTCCGTAAAGAGAAGAGCGATGGTGACTTTTGTTCAGAATGCTCATGTTTGCAACTCATCCCTTTTCACACACACACACATATATATATATATATATATATACATAATTAATAGAATTAAAAATCCTCCAATTAAACAACCACCTATAGTAATTACACATTTAAGTTTTAAGATATCAAAAGACTCTAAAGGAGTATTGTCGTTAACGATCAATAGCGGAAGCGTACATTATGAAGCGAATATTCCAAACCATTACGCTATTTATTTTAGTACTGAACAGAATCGAATCTTCGCTCTGGCGGCAAAGAATTCTCTTCATTAATTATGCCGAGGAATATTTTGAGAAAGATTCGCTTTGCCTCCCAATCTTATTTGTTTGCTTTGTTTTGTTGGTGGGAAGAGTGTGTGCTGTAGAACTCGATGAAACGCGGTTAATGCAGCTAAATTAGATGCAGAATTTTAATGCTTGTTTTCTTTCTGCTTTCTTTTTTTTATTTTTAGCCGACTGCATGAAAATTGAGTTATGTGAGAATGCATTATTTTTCGTATGGACTATTTTTTTTTTTTAATGCTCTTCGCTATAATTTTTTTTTCAGGAGATTGTTGTGTTAAAAATAACAAATGGTAGAGTGTTGGAAGAATGGGGAAAGAGTAGAAGAACTCGATGAATCTGAATATTTTAATTTAAAATAGCTTATGCGATATTTAACGTAAGAGATAGAGATATTCATTTTTAATCATGAAATGGATTGGAAACAATTTTAATAATCATTGAGAAAGATAATATATTTCTTTTAAAAAGGAAATTTCCATTTGTTTGTTATTGTTATTTATTTAAGTCATATTTTTTGTTGAAGTAAATATTTAAAAATTAGCTCAACAAGAAACGTCACATTAATTGAAATTTTTCTTATTTATTTATTTTTATTTTTATATAAAAGAAGATGAACTTGATATTCAACTTTGTAAATTATGGATTTTCCATGAACGAGTTGTGATTGGTTTGGTTTGTCGCTCTACGGTCAGTTTTGTGCACACTTTGTGCTAATTAGACAGGTAGCTAGAGTTTAAATTGAATTCCGAACAACATACATCCATGCCACCGCTAATATTCAAACCTGAAATACCGAACGCAAAACCTCTGAATGAGCAAAACTTCAGGACTTTTGTATTTGTAATGCTATAACAGTTTTTTGGGGCCTAACGGCCGAGTGACCACAGAATTTGTGTTCAAGTCCCGGTCGTAATGTTTGTAATGTTCGGAATCCACTTCAAACTGTTGGTCCCGGTCTAATAGGAATGTAGAATGTTTGGCGTAGTGCTGACAACCTTATTCTATAAAAGATTTCTCTTATTTCGAGCGGCCTAGTGACCAAGTAGCTAGCTCTCTGGCCTTTTGGTACCACAGGGCTCAGGTTCGAATCCTGGCGGTGGCATGGATGTTTGTTAGCGGTTCGGAATCCACTTTAAACTGCAGGTACCGGTCTGTTTAGCCCTCGCGTGCACAAGATGACCGCAGAGCGACAAAACAAACTAAATCAATATCTTGTTTCGAAATGTGCCTGTAGACAGACTGCCTTGGCTCATCTTCGGGCTGTTGCTCCAATGAAGAAGAAGAATGATAGCTTTGCTTTACAGTTTCCATACAAACAAATAGCGATAATGATCTTTGTGTAGAATGCACATGTTTCAAAGTCACCCCTTTTCATATATATATATATAATAGTCTTTAATTAAAATGATTTCGCTTATTCAACCACCTATTGTAAGTATATATTTAAATATTAAGATATCAAAAGATTGTAAAGCAGTATTATCGTTAACAATCAATAACGGGAGCATACATTATGAAGTGAATATTCCAAACCATTACGCAATTTATTTTTAGTACTGAGCAGAATCGAATCTTCGCTCTGGCAGCAAAAAAAAATCTCTTCATTAATTATACCGAGGAATATTTTGAGAAGGAGCTCGCTTTGCCTCCCAATCTTATTTATTTGCTTTATTTTGTTGGTGGGAAAAATATGTTGTTGTTGAACTCAAAGAAACCGCGGTGAATGCAGCTAAATTAGACGCAGAATTTTAATGATTTTTTTTTCTTTCTTCTTTTTTTTTTATTTTTAGCCGACTGAATGAAAATTGAGTTATGTGAGAATGCATTATTTTCCGTATGGAATATTTTTTTTTTTTAAAGTTTGTCGCTATTTTTTTCCCATGAGATTGTGTGTTAAAAATAACGAATGGTAGATTGTTTTGGGAATGGGGAAAGAGTAGACGAACTCGAGGAATTTGAATATTTTAATTTAAAATAGCTTATGTGATATTTATCGTTAGAGATTGAGATATTCACTTTTTAATCATGAAATGGAATGGAAACAATTTTAATAATAATTGAGAATGAAAATATATTTCTTTTTTTAAAGAGATTTTCCATTTATTTCTTATTGCCATTTATTTAAGTCCTCTTTTTATTGAAATAAATATTTAAATATCAGTTAAACAAGAAAAGTCATGAATTGAAATTTTTCTTATTTATTTATTTTTATTTCTATATGAAAAGAAGGATTTTTTTCTTTCATTAATGAACTTGGTATTCAATTTACGTAAATTACAGATTTTCCATGTTCGGTTTGTCGTACTACGGTCAGTTTTGTGCACACTTTGTGCTAATTAGACAGGTAGATAGTGTTAAAATTGGATTCGAACAGCAGGCATCCATGCTACCTCCAGTATTCGAACCTGAAATATCAAATGCTACAGCGATAATCCATTGGTCATGAGGCTGATTTATGTTTATATGTCTGAATATGACGAACTTCAGAACTTTTGCATTAAGAATGCTATGATAGCTGTGGTAACTTTTGTGCAGAATGCTCATGTTACTAATTCACCCCTTTTCATATACTTGCCGTTGGTATTACAGGCATCACGTTTGAATTCTGGCGGTGGCATGGATGTTCGTTAGTGGTTCGGAAACCATTTCAAACTGTATGTCCCTGTCTGTTTAGCCCTAGTACGCACAAGATGACCGTAAAGCGGTAACCAAAAACCAAACTCTTTTCCTACATATATATATATATATAATAGACTTAAGTAAATAGATTCCCTTAAATAACCACCTATTATAATTAAACATTTAAGTATTAAGACATCAAAATATTCTAAAGCAGTGTTGTCGTTAACGATCAATAATGGGAGCATACATTATGAAGCGAATATTCCAAACCATTACTCTATTTATTTTTAGTACTGAGCAGAATCGAATCTTCGCTTTGGAGGCAAAGAATTCTCTTCATTAATTATGCCGAGGAATATTTTGGGAAAGGCTCGCTTTGCCTCCCAATCTTATTCGTTTGCTTTATTCTCTTGGTGGGAAAAGTGTGTGCTGTAGAACTCGAAGAAACGGCGGTGAATGCAGCTAAATTAGAAGCAGAATTTTAATGCTTGTTTTCTTACTTTTTTTTAGCAGACTGCATGAAAATTGAGTTATGTGAGAATGCATTATTTTTCGTGTGGACTATTTTTATTTTTTAATGTTTTTTTCGCTTTTTTTTTTTCTTTCATGAGGTTGTGTGTTAAAAATAACGAATGGTAAATTGTTGTGGGAATGGGGGAAAAGTAGTAGAAGAATTCGATGCATCTGAATATTTTAATTTAAAATAGCTTATGCGATATTTAGCGTGAGAGATTTAGATTTCCATTTTTAATCATGAAATGGATAGGAAACTTTCATTTATTTGTTGTTGCGTTTTATTAAAGTCATCTTTCTATTGAAGTAAATATTTAAATATCAGTTTAACAAGAAAAGTCGCATTAATTGATTTTTTTTTATTTATTTATTTTTATTACTTTATAAAAATAAATGATTTTTTTCCTTACAATAATGAAGATAATAGTCAACTTAAGAAAATTATTGATTTTTCATGAACGAGTGGCGATTGGTTTGGTTTGGCACTCTACGGTCATTTTTGTGCACACTTTGTGCTAATTAATTTTTACAGGACCAACAGTTTAAAGTGGATTCCGAACCACTCACAAACATCCATGGCACCTACAGGATTCGAAGCTGAAGCCTGCAGTATGAAAGGCCAGAGCCCTAACCCATAAGGCCGTCAAGTCGCTTTATGTTCATAAGTCCAAATGGGAGGAAATTCAGGACTTTGTATTGAGAATGCTATGAGAGCCTTTGGGGTCTGATGGTAGAGTGACTTGTGCTCGGTGCCAGAGGATTTTGGGTTCGAGTAGCGGCAGTGCCATGAATGTTTGTAGTAGTTCGAAATCCACTTTAAACTGTACGTCTCGGTCGAATATGACTGTAGACCATTGGACGTAGACTAACAAAAATACCCTTCAAAAATATCTTCTCTAGTTTCGAAATCTATCAATAGACTTACTGGCTTTGCCCACCATGGGGCTGTTCTGCCAATGAAGAATACGAAGAATGATAGCTTCACTTTACAGTCGCCGTATAGCGAATAGCGGTAGTTATTTTTGTGTAAAAGGCTCATGTTTCTAATTCATCCCTTTTCATATATATATATATATATAATTAATAAAATTAAATAGTATCCGATTAAACAACCACCTATCGTATTTACATATTTAAATATTAAGATATCAAAAGATTCTAAAGCAGTATTTTCTGTAACAATCAATAACGGGAGCATACATTATGAAGCGAATATTCCAAACCATTAAGCTATTTATTTTTAGTACTGAGCAGAATCGAATCTTCGCTCTGGCGGCAAAGAATTCTCTTCATTAATTATGCCAAGGAATATTTTGAGAAAGGTTCGCTTTGCCTCCCAATCTTATTTGTTTGGTTTTGTTTTGTTGGTGGGAAAAGTGTGCGCTGTGAACTCGAAGAAACGCGATGAATGCAGCTAAATTAGACGCAGAATTTTAATGCTTGTTTTCTTTCTGCTTTTTTTTTTATTTTTAGCCGACTGCATGAAAATTGAGATATGTGAGAATGCATTATTTTTCTTATGGACTATTTTTATTTTTAATGCTCTTCGCTATAATTTTTTTTTTCAGGAGATTGTTGTGTTAAAAATAACAAATGGTAGAGTGTTTGGAGAATGGGGAAAGAGTAGAAGAACTCGATGCATCTGAATATTTTAATTTAAAATAGCTTATGCGATATTTAGCGTTAGAGATTTAGATGTTCATTTTCAATCATGAAATGGATTGGAAACAATTTTCATATTATTTGAGAATGAAAATATATATCCTTTTTTGTTTAAATGAAATTTCCGTTTATTTGTTTTTGCAATTTATTTAAGTAACATTTTTTATTGCAGTGAATGTTTAAGTGTTAGCTGAGCAAGAAAAGTCGCTTTAATTGAAATTTTTCTTATTTGTTTATTTTTATTAATTTATAAAAACAAGGTTTTTCTTGCATCAATGGGTTTGGTATTCAAATGTAAATTATAGACTTTCCATGAAAGAGTGGTGATTGGTTTGGCCCTCTACGGTCATTTTTTGTGCTCACTTTGGGCTAAGCAAACAGATACATATTGTTTAAAGTGGATTCGAACCACTACAAACATCCATGCCACTGCCAGGGCTCGAACCCAAAACATGTGGTACCGATCGCCAGAGAGCTAACCACTCGGCCATCAGGCCCTCAAAGGTCAGATAGCTAGCCCATTGGCCATCAGGCCGCTTTATTTTTAAAGATCTGAATGTGAGGCACTTTAGTACTTTTGTTTTGAAACTGTTATGAGAGCTTGGCACCTGATGCTCGAGTGACTGGCACTCGGTGCCACAGGTTTCGGATTTGATTTCCGTCCGTGGCTTGGATTTTGTAGTGGTTCAAAATCCACTTTAACCAGTGGTGAATTATATGCAGAATGCTCATGTTTCTAATTTATCCTTTTCATATATATAAATATATATACTAACAATACTAACCTTTAAAAAAAAACTTTCTCTTGTTTCGAAATCTGCAGTAGGCAGATGGCCTTGGCCCACCATGGAGCTATTGCGTCAATGAAGAAGAATGATATATTTGCTTCTCAGTTTCCGTAAAGAGAAGAGCGATGGTGACTTTTGTTCAGAATGCTCATGTTTGCAATTCATCCCTTTTCACATATATATATATATATATACATAATAGAATTAAAAATCCTCCAATTAAACAACCACCTATAGTAATTACATTTAAGTATTAAGATATCAAAAGACTCTAAAGGAGTATTGTCGTTAACGATCAATAGCGGAAGCGTACATTATGAAGCGAATATTCCAAACCATTACACTATTTATTTATAGTACTGGGCAGAATCGAATCTTCGCTTCGGCGGCAAAAGAATTCTCTTCATTAATTATGCCGAGGGAATATTTGGAAGAAGAGCTCGATTTGCCTCTCAATCTTGTTCGTTTGCTTTATTTTGTTGGTGGGAAAAGCGTGTGCTGTAGAACCCGAAGAAACGCGATGAATGCAGCTAAATTAGACGCAGAATTTTAATGCTTGTTTACTTTCTTTTTTTTTTTTAACCGACTGCATGACAATTGAGATATGTGAAAATGCATTATTTTTCGTATGGACTATTTTTATTTTTGAATGTTCATTGCCGGTTTTTCTTCATGAGATTGAGCGTTAAAAATAACGAATGGTAGATTGTTGTGGGAATGGGGAAAGAGTAGAAGAACTCGATGAATCTGAAAATTTTAATTTAAAATAGCTTATGCGATATTTAACGTAAGAGATAGAGATATTCATTTTTAATCATGAAATGGATTGGAAACAATTTTAATAATCATTGAGAAAGATAATATATTTCTTTTAAAAGGAAATTTCATTTGTTTGTTATTGTTATTTATTTAAGTCATATTTTTGTTGAAGTAAATATTTAAAAATTAGCTCAACAAGAAACGTCACATTAATTGAAATTTTTCTTATTTATTTATTTTTATTTTTATATAAAAAGAAGATGAACTTGATATTCAACTTAAGTAAATTATGGATTTCCCATGAACGAGTTGTGATTGGTTTGGTTTTGTCGCTCTACGGTCAGTTTTGTGCACACTTTGTGCTAATTAGACAGGTAGCTAGAGTTTAAATTGAATTCCGAACAACATGCCTCCATGCCACCGCTAATATTCAAACCTGAAATACCGAACGCAAAAACCTCTGAATGAGCAAAACTTCAGGACTTTCTTTTGTAATACTATAACAGTTTTTGGGGCCTAACGGCCGAGTGACCACAGAATTTGGTTCAAGTCCCGGTCGTAATGTTTGGTTCAAGTCCACTTCAAACTGTTGGTCCCGGTCTAATAGGACTGTAGAATGTTTGGCGTAGTGCTGACAACCTTATTCTGTAAAAAGACTTCTCTTGTTTTGAGCGCCTAGTGACCAAGTAGCTAGCGCTCTGGCCTTCGGTACCACAGGGCTCAGGTTCGAATCCCTGGCGGTGGCATGGATGTTTGTTAGCAGTTCGAAATCCACTTTAAACTGGTACCGGTCTGTTTAGCTCTCGTGTGTACAAGATGACCGCAGAGCGACAAAACAAACAAATCCATATCTTGTTTCGAAATGTGCCTGTAGACAGACTGCCTTGGCTCATCTTCGGGCTGTTGCTCCAATGAAGAAGAAGAATGATAGCTTTGCTTTACAGTTTCCATACAACAAATAGCGATAATGATCTTTGTGTAGAATGCACATGTTTCAAAGTCACCTTTTCATATATATATATAATAGACTTTAATTAAAATGATTTCGCTTATTCAACCACCTATTGTAATTATATATTTAAATATTAAGATATCAAAGATTCTAAAGCAGTATTATCGTTAACAATCAATAACGGGAGCATACATTATGAAGCGAATATTCCAAACCATTACGCTATTTATTTTTAGTACTGAGCAGAATCGAATCTTCGCTCTGGCGGCAAAGAATTCTCTTCATTAATTATGCCGAGGGAATATTTTGAGAAAGACTCGCTTTGCCTCCCAATCTTATTTATTTGCTTTATTTTGTTGGTGGGAAAAATGTGTTGTTGTTGAACTCAAAGAAACTGCGGTGAATGCAGCTAAATTAGACGCAGAGTTTTAATGATTTTTTTTCTTTCTTCTTTTTTTTTTTTTTATTTTAGCCGACTGAATGAAAATTGAGTTATGTGAGAATGCATTATTTTCGTATGGACTATTTTATTTTTTAATGTTCGTCGCTATTTTTTTCCATGAGATTGTGTGTTGAAAATAACGAATGGTAGAGTGCTGTGGGAATGGGGAAAGTGTAGAACAACGTGAGATGAATCTGAATATTTTAATTTAAAATAGCTTATGCGATATTTAGCGTTAGAGATGGAGATATTCATTTTTTTAATCATGAAAGGGATTTCAATTGGAACAGTTTTTAATAATAATTGAGAAAGACAATACATTTCTTTTTTTAAAAGAAATTTCTATTTATTTGTTATTGTCATGTTTTTATCGTTTTATTGTTATATTTATTTGTTGTTGTTGTGTCATTTATTTAAGTCCTCTTTTTTATTAAGTAAATATTTAAATATTAGCTCAGCAAGAAAAAATCGCATTATTTGAAATTTTTTCTTATATTTTGTTCCTATTGCTTTATAAAAATTATTTTCCTCTTACATTAATGAACCTGGTATTCAATTTACGTAATTATGGATTTTACATG
>BPLR01006448.1:0-104080 GCA_021605095.1 Caerostris extrusa
GTGAAAAGTATGCAATAAATAAAGAATAAAAGCGTTATAAATATACATGGTACGAAAAATAGCGATGGCAAGCAAGGTATACAACATCTTGTAACAACTTTCAGACTATGAATATGAAAATGCAAAATGTTTTGTTGAAATGAAAGATTGAGCCCGGATAATTCTATTAATATTTCGTATAAATATTATCTCGATTAAACAATTTGCACCATTACTGGCAGAAATATTTTGTTTTGATTTCAATTGCACTTTCTGCGGTAAAAGCCTTTCAAAAAAAAAGCACATTATCCGTGACTTCCGAAGGTGTTACATACAGCTGATCATCCGGCCTTCCTCTTTCAGGCGACATGTCTGCTCTCAAAACAAGGTGACCATGGTGCCGGTGAGAGACATGCAGTCGTACTGTAAGCCCGCCTATCAGTCGTACCTGAGAAGATGCGACAAGGACAGCTCTAGATACTGTTCAGGTTAAGCAGGTTTGTCAGCAATATGTGACTTTTGAGTATGTAATTTTCAAAGAATAATAAAAAACAAAAAATTGCCAATTTCTTTTTAGTTCCAAACATAAATATATGTAGATAGATAGATAAAGTGATACATGCATGTGTGTATATTTCAGTATGTATTAAAAAATTATATCACTTAGAAGTTGATTTTTTCTCAGAATTTATTATTTCATCCTTAAATTCATAGAAAAGTACAAACAAAATTTTATTAATTAAAAACTTTAATTTTTTATTACCATCAGGACTTTTGCACCAGATTGCGCCCACCTTAGAAAAATTGACTGATACCATAAGTTAAAAAAAGTATTTTCAAATTAACACTTATATTCTTTAAAATATGCTTACAATTTAAAGGTGAAAAGAAAATGATTGCTTTATTTAGCCAATTTATATTATATGAAACAAGTAAAATCTCAATTCTTTTAGTTTTTGCACAGATATAAAATTTACAAAAAATTAAGAATGTTTCATTTTCTGTAATCCGGCAATATCTGGTAGTTATTGATAAATACTAACTCGATTTAATTTTTATGGCAATAATTGTTTTTTTTAAATCTATTACAGACCCAGGCATGACTGTTAACAGTCTATGACTGGTAGTTCAATACAGTTCAAAAAACATGCATAAAATAATTAAAATCTTTTGCAGTATTTACAGCTATTACGTCTATTAGTCCAAGACAGTAGTTTACAGACATGTCAGAATTAGTCAAGCAAAGTGAGCAAGTCGGAATGTCGGCTAATCCAAATCTGTGAAGGTGTTTTCCAAGATAATTATGTCCAATTATTGTTCTGAAATTGGCTACTCCTACGTGCCTGGGCAAATTATCCATTAAGAAGTTCCAAGTCTTCCATCTGAATGAGTGGTCAGAAAGGCCAGATATCGTGCTAATAATTTCACGATATCTAGCTGTAGTAATCTTAAACTTAGCTGTAGTAATTCTCTTAATATTATGGCAGTTAATAGGGGGATCTGGTTGAAGAAGGTTGGATCCACCCTTAGCAAGTGTATAGTATCTGCGAACTCGTTACCGCAATACTCACAGTGACTTGGTATTCACTGCAGGGTAACATTGCGTCCGCCTTCTATCAAGGAATCGATCAAAAGTTGGCATTCAAGAACAGAACTAAATATTTTTTTGTTCGTGTATGCTTTAAATGTATTTGTTCCACGAAATAGATTTGTTGACTAATTTACAAACGTATCACCATTTCGATTATATTGGTTGTCGTGTTTCGTTGGTGCTACCGAAATTTGAAATGAACTCTTCTAATGATGGCATCTAAAGAATTTGTACCTCTTCTAACCTAACTTAGGTTTTATCAGCTTATTTATCCAACTCATCCTCGTCATTAACGTGAAAACTTTAGATTTGAATTACTGACCAGATTTGAATTTCCTTAACTTGGAAATTCAAAGCTAACCATTAAACTTTCCCGAGCTGTAGTTAGAGTTTTATTATAGAAATCAAAATATTATTATTATTTTTTTGAAAAACTATTGGCATTTTCCATATTCAGGGTTGTCTACGAGCTTTCGTATCGCACAGTTCAAAGATTGGTTGCAAAGACTGAATCTGTGCAATCATGTTGTCCAGGATGGACTCAGTCAAGAATATCAGCTAACGACTGCAAAAAAAGGTAATTCTCGTTAAATATTATCAATTCATTCAAATTCAAATCTGAATTTTAAAATGTTTTAATTTTTAAATTAATAAAAATCCAGTTACATTTGAAATCAAATTCTTCTGCGAATACAACTGAATTGTGACCATTCTAAGTGTATTGTAACGTCCATTACTTAAAATTAAAAAGAGTTTCGTTTTAAATTTGATCTAAGTTTCTAACTAAAAATATTTTTTCATAAAATTATAAATTGTTTATGATTTATAACTAAAAAAATTTTTTTCAGTTATGATTATTGACATTTTATTTACTTATGTCAAAACTTAGGAGAGTATATAAAATCATGCAATTAATACAGCATGTAATATAGCTGTGATGTATGATACAACATGTAATATAACTGACAGAAATATGAAAAATATCTTTTTTATAAAATTTAATTGACAGAAAAATCTTTACATTTTCATTAATATTATACTAAAACAGTGCAAGGGAATTCATGAACTAATACATAATTAATACTTACCTTTGTTTCTAAACGCAAAATAAAGATGTAAGTAAATTTTGTTATTCTATTAAGATATTTGACGGTTAAAATGCGTTGAACTTTTAAGATTTCTTACACAGTTTAGAAAATTTCTAGAAATTTTCTAAAATTTTATTTTGTAAATCGTTTAATTGCAAGTTATTAGTTTTTTGACCTTTTAATGGTGAATAAATGTTTGTCCAATAAACATTGTCTGTTTGGCATATATCTTTTATTATATTTATTTATACAAGTATATATTAAAATTGAAAAAAAAATTACACATAGGGTTTGTATTATCTGTTTTTATACTAATTATTTTTTGGAGATATGTTAATTGTGTCTTATATATGAGATATCTAAATTGTGTTTTTGCAATCCTCCATTTCAGCCATCTGCAGAGAAGAATGCCAAAACGGCGGCACGTGCACAAAACCTGACCACTGTTCCTGTCCTTCTGGTTGGACGGGGAAAACATGCAGTTCGGGTAATTAAATGTCCTTGTTTACAATCCATTTAAAATGTAATATCTTGTTAAAATTATTTGTGATTACCAGCAAACACTCTATTTAATTTAATAAAGTAGTATAATTTGGGGCCCTGTTTAAATGATAACACACACTAGAATACATTTTTTTCTCCACAAAAATAAATCATAAATTACGAAGCTTATAGAAGTAAATGTGAAAATTATAAACTATAATAACAAATCTACAAAATAGGAAGAGATGTTAACAGAATAAAAATTCCTCAGAGAAATGAAAAGAAAGCAGAATTTTATATTTTAGAACTTAAACCTGTCTAAATTGAAGGAGAAAAAGAAATTGTAGTTAAGGCTTCTTGCTATGTTTTGGTATTACATTATTCGTCAGTAATTTTTGAAGTAAATTTCGTTAATGCCAAACCATAAAATTTAAAATTACTATTCACCATTTAACATAGATCTCATTATTTCACAATTTAAATTTCTCTACTAAATATATTTGATCGAAAACCAAAAAAAAAATATTTTCTCATTCATTATTTTATGATAATTTTACAATAATAAAAAAAAATCTTGAAAAATAGACTTGAAATTTACGATATTATCGCTTCAATGTCTGGAACTGTTATTTAACATTCATATTTAACGCATTCATCTGGCATGGCAAGAAACAGGTTTTTCAACAAGAACATACATTTCTCGCGTTTATGGCAAAACTTAGATTGCAAAATAAGTGATCCGACTAGCTAATAAAACCAAACAAATAAAAATTGCGCATTTATGTATATGGCATAAATTGGACGGATCATTTAAGATAAACCGGAACTGAGAAAAGAATTGGCAGTACCCTTATGCAAAACTGAAATTGTAGCTCTTCCTCAAAAAAAAGAGAACAAATTTTAATGCATTTAAATATTTTTTACACATTTCAATGATTTTTTATATACATTTAAATGTTTTATCTGGAAGAAAATAGACGTCATGCTATCAGACACCAAATTAGTGTTTTTATTGAACATAATTATAAGAATTTACTTTCCGAACTTTTAAAAAAAAACTTTAAACATAAGTCTAACAAAAAAAGTTTTACCCCAAAATACAAAAATTTTAAATTACTTTTTTTAGATGTTTGGCTTATAATTTTGGCTCTTTTTTGACTCGAAGCTCTTATGTTTCGCTTACTTTGTTTACAGTCTTCTATCATCGACTAATCTGCTAAAAATAAAATATTACAAAACGTATGAAGGAAGTATAGTTATCGAATCATTGTATGAAACTTCTTAAGAAGAGTTGACACGCTAATGTACTTCCAAAATAACGATTTTTCATTTTTAACATAAAAGTGAGTTCATAATTATCTAATCTTCCAATCTTAAATCAAAACTTTTAAGATGATGCACTTACTTTCGAAAATTCTTTTCTAAAAATGTGGTACAAATTTGCCACTTACATTTGCAAATACATGTTTTTCTTATCCAACTTGGACGTCAGCAACATCTAGACCCAAGTCCATGAACTCTTGTGTACTTAGACTGAACGAGTCATGTTAAAGGGTAAAATGCAGATTCTTTTTGTCCTTGACTTTGCAGCACAAAGACATGGCGTACCAAAAAGGGAGAAGTCTGACATTACCCAACCCTATTATACCCCCGGGCACTGGGTACCCATTTTAGTCACCTTTTACGATATGCATGGGCTACAGTGGGGCTATTCTAACCAGGACCCATAAATAAATGGGCAAATACATGAAACAGCAATCTAAATTTCTTTTCGTCGAGCTGATGCCATTGATGAATAATATTTTTTTACTATTTACTTTAACAAACATCAAGAAGTCAATGGCACTAAATTGTTATGGCTTCAGTTATAAAAATGAAAGCAACTAATTTTTTGAAATAATTTTCGTTTCATACTCAAACAAACGGTTAGGAAGTTAACAAGCATTTTACTTCAAAGCAAATTGCCACAAAATTGACGAACCGAATGGCGAATGACAATTATAAATAAATGAAAAGCAAATCAAAATTTGTTTTCATGGAACTCCTGGTAATGCTGAATCTTCATGTTCAATGACCTCAGTTCAAGTGTGCCCAACATTATTAATTAAAAGCAACAAAACATCACAATTTACTCTATGAAATCGTACTAAATTTAGAATTCTTAAGCAACTAATATTTTTGAGATAATTGTCATTTCATATTTCAACAAACGGTTAGAAAGTTAACAAGCATTTTAGAAAATTTACCAAAAAAAAATGGCGAACCTGGGTTCAATACTTAATGCACTGTTCTGTGTTTTCTGTGCCCAAAAACGGAATGGCCGAAGAATAAATTATTTTTAGTGGGAGACTTTTAAGATAATTAATTAGCTACTCAACTAGATTTCCTTTCAAAGTCCTCTCGAGTTGATGTTCTTCTCATTTTTATGCAGACATTGATGAATGCTCCAGAAGAAAAGGTCATTGTGACCACGAGTGCGTCAACACTGCGGGATCATTCAGATGCCTCTGCAAGGCTGGGTTTACGCTGCGAGAAGATGGTAAAACATGTGAAAGTAAGATGACAGCCATGTCTTTATGAAAATTATTGTTTCCTGTTAGTACCTACTCATTTATACTTCCAGCAATGGTGAAAACAATTTAGGGCACTTGAGGATATGTTACGCACAAAAGTTTGAAATCTCAAATTTCTTTGTTTTCACTAATTACCATTTATTGTTTTTGAGCTCATTACTGGCATGCATTTGGTTGGTTTGATTTAATTTATGTCGAATTATTTTTATTTAACCCTTTAAAAATCTTAATCTTTTCTAATATAAAACCACAGTTTATTAGTTTTCTTTTTCAGAATTGTTTTCTTGAATAAAAACTACAAATTTACATAAAAAAAGGAGTTCTATTATATGAATGCATTCTGTAAAACCTTTAATATCAAAAGAAAAACTACACACATAAATAATAAATTTATATTTTACTTTTTATAAACATAAATACTTAATGTTTCATGATAGCTAAAGTAAATACTTTTAAATAAACCAAATTCAGTTGCATTTGCTCACAATAAATCTTGTAATGCATTTTTTACGACTTTTTATATTTATCATTATATGTCTATAAATAAGTATTTATTAAATTTATTACATTCAAATGACGAAGAATTAAGATTGTAATTTTAATAATAAACCTTCATTCAAAATTGAATAATTTTTTAAGTACCAAATTCGTGATGTAAAAACAAGCAAGAAAGGTGATGTAAAAACAAGCATTAAATTTTTTTAAAAAATTATTGAAAGAAAAAAAAAAAATTAATACTTTTTATTGGATTGTAATGCTAAATAACATATTCTATCTTAAAAAAGTTGTTTAAAATCAGCATATCAAAAACTCCTGTAAATGCATAAAAATGAAAATTCCAACATAATTTAAACATTTTAATTGGTGAACATAATTTATTTTATAAACTTATTTATTGAATTGAAAAACTTTTCAAGGTCTCCGCATTATGCCTTTAATTCTTCATTCCTCCCCCTTTATTATTCTAATTTAATTAGATTGCAAAATTCCTTTTCTTATTTGATTTCAAAAACTAATTACCCATTTTAATTTGATTTATAAGGAAACTAAGCAATCCTTACATGGAACCGTCAGATAATTTTTATTAGGCGCAAAAAAATGGGGGTTATTGTTAACTAATTGTATGTCTATTTTGTGTAATATTCATTGCATTTATTAATTCTAACTATTTTATTATTATTTTTCGTGTTTAATTACATATTAGATTTATGCTTTGTTTTTTGTTCAGTTTTAAATGTTGTCGTATACTGTAAAGTTCGTTGTCATATCATATTTAAAAATAAAAGTCTTGCATACTTTTTTCACGTATCGTTATTTAACCAATAAATGTGTTAAAACTCAAGTTAAATTTTAAATATTGTTTGCATTTAATATTCTATAAAATTCAGTAAATCATAACAAAAATATTAGGTTGTTCCAAATGAAATGTATTAATATATAGTAATACTATATTATTATATTAGTTGCGCAGCCAAGTTGCTTCGCAACATACCAAATCAGCAATATTAGTTGACTTTCTATAAAATATTATCTGTCTTCCAGTATTAAATTATCATATATCACTGTTATATATCATTTTAATACTTTAATCTGTGCTTTGTCTAACGGTATGTTTTGTTTCCATATAGATGTGAAAATTTGTTTAAAATTATACAAATAAAAAAAAAAAGAAATTCCACAAAATATAGATGATTTCTAAGTATGAATATAAACTCGGACATTCTTCTATTCAAACAACACAAAAAACATTAATAATACATTTAGGAATGATGCAGCTAATGGTTCTACAGTGAGACGGGTTGAGAAGTTTAAATTAGGAGACATGAGCTTAGAAAATTAATCCTGTGGAAAACCCGAAAGCCTCCTTTGTAATGATTTTTGTATTCTCTACAATGCTAGAGAACTTGCTGTTGATTTTGGAATAAGACTAACAACAGTTTTGAAATAGTTTTATCCACATAAGTTGACTTATAGGCAGAAATTGTAATATTTGCAGACTTGCAAATCATTGAATATTCGTCCAAGAAATTGTTTTTTTTTTTTCTTTTTCGGAACGTATCATTAAGCATGAAAAGTGGATATTGTATGAAAATAATAAACGTTTAGCAAAGTGGCTGGATGAAAATGATAATCCCAAACAGACACCCAGGCAAAATCTTATATCCAATAAAAGACAATGCTAACGTTTTGGTAGAATCAAAGGGAGTTACCCATTAGAATTGCCTTGGAATAGGTCAAACAATTATAGCGCATCATTGCTATCATAGAATTGATATTGTGCCTCAGAAATTGTTGTCATCAGAAAAAATGTTGGTGAATCGAAAAGGCATTATTCTTCTTCATGAAAACTTAGGACCCTACATTTCGCAAGTTACACTCCAAAAATTGAACTTGAAATGTGAGGTTCCGCCTCATCCACCATATTCACTATATTTGTCTTCTACTGACTACTACTTTTTTAAACATTTGGAATCGTTTTTAAGGAATAAATGCTTTGTGAATCACAAATTTGTCAAAACCATCTTTATTAATTGATTATAAACCAAAAAAAGTTTTTTAAGCTGGCATAAAATGTTTTTGCAATCCATGGCAGAAATGAATTGATGTAGATGGTGCGCATGTCAATTAAATATGTTGAAATTTGTGTTTGTATTTGTGATGTTTTAAAAATTATGTATTCAAAATATCATTTCATATGAAATAACCCAATAGTTACCGTTTTTACTATTCTGTTATTCTTTGAATTTGTTAAAAATAAGAATACAACTAAACTGAATTAATTGAAAAGTTTAATCAAAGTTCTAAAAGTTTGACCCATTCTACTGAAATTGCTTCATAGATTTGAATAATACTGTTCTATAAACTGTTCGTTATTTATCATAAGATCATAGACTTTAACATAAATCTAGTATTATATGCTTAATATTTTATTTTGGGGATTTAGTTCCTCATTGATTAAAACCTTTTTTTTTTACTGCAAATATTTTAATTTATGCCATGATTGTGACTTATTAATGTTTCAGAAATAAATACAACTAGAAAAGAAAGAGAATTGGATGCTGAAATAATAACGAAATTGGAAGTGATGCAGAAAGTGAGTATTTATTTAATAAAATTTTGCTGAATAAGATGTTTGTCATTATCATGATACTGTAATACTTTTGCTAATAAATGTCAATTTGTTTTTAAAAATCAACCTTTATAAAAGTTAACCTAATATTTTAAAACTTTTTTTGTATTTAAGAAACTCATGCATTATGAGCCTTACTCCCTAAATTGAATATTGTTTCCTCATTGATTAAAAATTTAAAAATTCAAATTAAAAATTTCGAATTTTTCGAAAAATGTTTTTGATTATTTCACACAAAATGGTATTAATCAGAGGTTATCATGTAAAAAAATTTTGATTTTGATTTCCAAGTGATCGTAATAACCAGAGATAGTTGAAAATGTATTTCATCTGGAAATAAATAAAATTGTACTTTTGTAAAAGGAAGAGAGGGTAAGTTATATCAATATATTAATCTTCTTTTTCTATAACAGAAAAACCACTAATAGGCGATTCTTGAATCATTTCCTTGTTTGATTCACTTTTGAAAAAGTAAATGCTGTTCTTATTTCTTCTTCTTCATTGGAAATTTATTATATACTTATTTCTTCTTTGAAATTTATATTCTTATTTCTTCTTCAGCACCCCAAGGTGTACCAAGGCCGTCTGCCTATTTTCAGATTTTCGAAACATGAGATGTTGTCTTTTTTTACGGGGTAGGATTGCCAGTCCTACGGTCAATAGTCATATTAGACTGGGAAAGACTACCGCCGGGACTCGATCCCGAAAATCTGTGGCACCGAGTATCAGATATCTATTCACTTGACTATCAGACCCTGTTCTTAGTTCGAGAACTGGAAAAATATGTTTGAAAATTATTTCAAAACCTCACGTAAATAGGCATGTAATTAAAATACAATAAACACATAAAATTAAAATTAAAAACACATATAATTACTTCAAAACACTTGAAAATAAAAATGGATCCTAAACTGTTTCATTATTGTTTGACTTAATGTAGCAAAAGCAAATGATTATGGTAATAAGAGATTTGGACCGGCTGTAGAAAGAAGAAGTCCCCAACCCAGGAGGTTTGAAGCAATCTTTTCATCAAGCCAAGTTTTGATTATACAATCTAAACGGGTTCTCCAGATACTTATTCTGCAGGGATATGAATAAATTGTAATATGATGATGCTATATCTGGGGAATACAGTGAAAGGGGAAAAGCATTTTCTAAATCACATGGCGTTTGTCTGATAACTTTAAGTATTGATGCACTCATGGGTTGTGATAAACAGTTTTCTTACTCCATCAATAGCCTTATTTCCATTAATATTGCGTTATGGCATTTATTTTGCCTAGTGCTGTGGACACCTTAGCCAAATTAAACCTATTCGAATTATCATAGTAAATCCGTTCTTCGTCTCCACTAACAAATCAATTCAAAAATATTTCTTTTGCGTCTTTGAAGGAACAATTCAAATCATATGATTAATGTTTTGCATTGTCACTTACTCCGAATTCAAGTGGGATCAAGTTTCCTTGCTTTTGGACCGTTCCCATTGCATATAGGCGTTGAGAAATCTATTGTTGCGTAACATGTATTGTCATTGTTAAATATTTTTCTGTTTGGCAGGGTTCTTCATCTAGCAGTGTTTCCAAATCACTCTCTTCGATTTGTTTTGGCGTACTTTCGTTCTTTGTCATTTAAGTTGAAATCATTATTTTTGAATGACCTGAACCATTGTTACAGCATGCCTGAGCAGGTTCCAAAAAACTTCCACAAGCAAGCAATGACTTTCAAATAGAGATGGGAAAAACTGTTTATTTTCGTTAACGGTTAGCGCTAATATAAATTAACCGTTAATTTTAACCTTTAAAATAATTATTGGCTCTTAAATCAGTTAGTCATATATCTTAATAGCTAGTTAAAAACATGTTTAGCTCTTAATTGTGCCATGTGTAAGTTATGTACATGAATACGTGTACAACAGAGTTAATTTGAATTGTAACATAGAATATATTTATCGGAATATATACCAAGAGGAATGATATGGTTTTTGAGTTTTACTTTCTGTACTACCCAACTATTGCATTGATTTTTTCTCATCTGCGGAAAATTAAATTTATTCAATATCCAAGACTAAAATACTTAAATCACCGTATTTTGATATTGTTTCTTTTCTTAAAACTTTATATTAGAAAGATTATTTTTATAAAAGATTTGAAAGAAGAAATTTGTAATCACAATGAATATGTTGATTAATTAAAGGAAATGAAAGATTTATTTATGATTAAAATAATAATAATAAAAATAAAATATATAAATAAAAGATTATATAAATTCTTTAAAAAATATTTATTAAAACAAGTACAGTTTTTAAATGTATGAATTTTTTTTTAACTTAAATATTAATAGCTCATTCTTAAATGAATTTCTGAAAAGTATGCAATCTTAAATTTATGCGCAAAAATGATCTGCTAATCCATCTCTAAAATGTATTCTAGGTTAAGAATAATCCTTTTCGAATAATTTTATTTTGTCCGATATTCCTTAATATATTAAAAGCAGAGATGATCCATTATTGTTGTTCGAGTTAGTTAATATATTTAATTTTGACAAATTTTGTTGTTAAAAATAATTAATAAAATTTATAAATTAAAATTCAGAAAAATGTGTGTGCATCATGTATTATATGATATTATCGCAACCTCATATCTTTAAGCGATTAGAGCAATCTCATGTGTAAAATATTGAGTGTAATATCTGTGATTTCACCAGGCAAAAGCAATTAAAAATAACAAACAAACAAACAATAAATAAATAAATAATAATCAAGCATAGAAGTTTTCAATATAAGAGTTGAAAAAGAATGCTTTAAGTTTCAAATTTGCTAAATTTATATGAGATAAAAAAAAAATAACGCAGTCGGGAGTGCTAGAGTTGAATTTAACTGGAATTAAATATAACGCAGTTCTGAATGATATGTCCTTTCCTCGTGAAGGAGTTCATTTCTTGAACAAGTTAAAATGAATTGTTAATATGAAACTCTCCCTTATATGGACAATTGAATCAACCGTAGCTAAAATTCGCGCCAATCCTAACGTCATCTTTTTGCCAAATCCGCCAAGTAACGGGTTGCGATTGTAGAATTACAAACAGTACAAGAAACCGTAGTTACCACATTTGGAGACTTATCGTTCAGTTGGAGCCACAAAAAGTCTCTAAATCTCAACAGTTCCTATTTGCAATTTGGCCTGTATTTTTATTTTTACATTCTACTTGCGGGGTTGTGGGGAATATATATTTATATGTACAGATTAAGCAAAATGGTTTCCGTAATTTTTTTTTTTAACGTTAAGGAATTTACGGGGTGTAAAAAAAATATTCAAAAGGTATTTTTTTTAAATATTGTTTTCTGACATTATTTACTCTAATCTATTTAAAAGGAAATATTTTCACTTTTTAACTCTGAATTTTTTAGCGTCTCGATGCTCTCGAAGAATGGCAGAATCAAATGTTGAAAAGAGAAAAGGACGAAGCAAGACATCAACGCGACGACCAAATAAACTCTCTTAGTGATCAAATAGCAATTCTAGAAGAAAGATTAGAAGAATGTAAGTTGTTAAATTTATTTTATTTTCCATTACTATCCACTAATTATCAAATAAACATTTCTAGTGTTATTACTTGTTATTTTTAATAGTTTTATAACGTTAATGCATTATAAAATAATTTTATAATATACGAATCCTAATCCTAATCCTAATCCTCAGTGAATATTAAAGTCCTATGAAATAAAGTCAAATATTTTTGAGATTTAATAGTATTCAGTAAGTTGAGTTAAAAAAAAAAATCTTTTGTAACCCGATGTTAAAATTCTATAAATGCAACAAACGATTCTGTGCTAAATACATTGCTGACATTGCAATGCCCTGAAGAACAACTAATAATCCCAATGGCCAACTGAATGATTTTGAACGTTGCCGCATAGTCATCGTGAGTGGTCAGTAGGCTACCACTTGCAGCGTACGGACATTTTTGTGCAAAAGTATTGGCAGAAAGCGTTGCTACAAAGAAATCAGCAGAATGAAGACTCTGGAATGTAGGAGCAAGATCTGACCATTGGGCAACAGGCTAGAAATACCCCAACGGCATCTTTATCCGCTATTAAACATGTTGTGTTTCTTCCATACCATCTATGGTATCTTCTATTATCTCACGTCGCTTGTCAGAGATGGAGTTTTCAAAGCGACTTTTAAGGTGTTTGCTTTTAACCCCATATCATCATCAGAGTAGTGTCTGAAATGGTGTCGTAATTGATCATCATGGTTACTAACGAACCGAAATAGATGAATTCCTCTTTAGTGCAGGACCATATGACAATCGTATAATGGAAAAATACTAAGACCAGCAGTTCCAATCAGTTTCTGATTTTGTAGAAGAATATAGCCATTATCCCTAATTGTGTCGAATTGTAAGAAGTGCATTATTTTTAATTTTATCTTTAAAAAGTTATTTCTCAAATTTCTCTTTTATTTGATCAGTACATCATTTGCAATGATGTGATTTTGTCGCCGTATGCATTACACTTTACGGCATGTCATACTGGGGCATTTTCTATTAAGATAATGACAGATTCCATAGGTCTTTCATATTTCTATACCCTTTTCGTCCTGCTGATTTTCTTCCTTGACTAGGAGGGTCATCAGACCATTTGTCAATGATGGTCTGATGACCCTGTATCAGTATGTCTCATACCAGAAAAGGTATAAGACATACTGACTCATCAGATTTGAGCATCACAAAGTGTCACAGATCTGAAGTTACAATTGAGAAATGCCTGCCAGATTGTATCACGGAATGAGATTAAGTATTGTTATTATTCCTTGCATAGACATATGTAAGCATACGTTTCCATCGGGGGAGATTTTATTAATTGGTGATTTGAACATTCAATGGGCATCTATTAGCCTATGACCTTGAATTTTAACTGATTTAAAATGAAATAATTAATATTGGCAAATAACCTGATACTATATACTAATTTTTATCATAAAAACTTAAGAGAAGATTATTTATGACTCGCTCGTAGTATATGGAATCTTTATCTAAAAGATTGTTTAATGAATGCAGATAAAGGTTATTGACAATTTTAGTCACAATGCTTTTTATTACGCATCTCTATCCTTTAATGTGTAGTAAAGGATTTGTAAAGTATTTTTTGTTATGTAGATTTAAATAGTCCAAAATATTGTTTCTGAAACGAGCTGTGAAACACTTAGTAAGTATACCTACTACACTTAGTTTTCGCGTTTCTGAATTCAATGAATGCATAGGATAAACGGTTTAGTTAACTGCGCTTGTTAAACAAAGGGCCATGAATTGTGCAGGGATTGTTGACAAAGGTTTTCACCTAACATTTAAAGACCAGTTATTTGTATGGCATGTCTTTAATTGTTTTCTGAAGAGTATTTTTGATAGATTTTTTTTTATTACAAAAATACGCCTTATATTTTAAGAAATGTAGTGATAAAATTCAGGCTTTTGAAATTAGAAATTATTTCGCAACTATACACTTTAATAATTAAATGATTTTTTTCTTCCTTATTGTCTTTATGTCAACCTCTAATTGACTATGCTGTAAATAATTTTTGAACTGTATGGCTACTTTGACCTTGATATATGTCATGACTTACGTACTAATCACAAAAAACAATTAGAGCAAGGTAGCTCATTAACTTCGCTTCTACTTTATGATGACAGCGACAATGATACAATTGTTTCGATTTCGAAAGGTACAGAATTATTTGTCTCAGCTGTACTTTTTCGCTTGGAAAAATTCATTTTACTTCTTTATTTTTCAAAGTTTGTACCAAAGATAATTAAACTTGATTACATAATTCTGAAATCTTGTAAGAATCTTGATTACAAAAATTGTCGAACATAAAACTAGAATTTTAAATGCTTTAGTTGCAAACTCTATTAAAAAATTTCACAATGTACAACTTTTTCTCCCGCTTTGCGAGTGATAAGCCAATAGTTTCCTGTTATCCGTCTGCAATCTTCTATCAACTTTAAGAAAGCTCGACGGATCATCTCGTCAAATCTTTTGTCAAGATTTACAATATTTTTACAATATTTTACCGGTTTTACAATATTTTTAGTCTTTTGTCCTTTGACGCATTTTAACAGAAAAATAATTTATTATATAAATGTTTTACACGTTAATACAAGTTTTATGGAAATGCTTTTACAATTTTTTTTTTTTTTTGAAAAGAAAAACCCCGAATAATTAAAAAATTAGTAGTAAGTAACTAAATATAAGTTACTTACATATATACAATACATTTTCGTAACAATATATTATTGACTTTATTTTTATCCTGTACATGAATTGCAATTTATAAGAGATTTCTTCTAATATATTGGAAATATATATATTTTATAAATATTTTTATTCTTTCAGGTTCCTGCAATAAAAGAGATATCCTAAATTTCTCAAGAATTCAAAAATAGATGGATTTTTCTTTCTGATTTGTGCTTTGTGAAGATATACATTGAAACTCAATTGAACATTTTTTTCTCTACAGGAGTTGAACAAAGAAGATTATAGTTTGCAATAATTTTCTATTTGCTTTCCGTTACATTCATAATTCATGTCGTGCACCTGTGTCTAAAGTGGGTATCCTTTGGTTACTAATATCTCCAGCCAATAAGAAGCCTGAGTGGACAGGGAGATCAGGCTTCCGATTTGTAGGTTTTCTATGACGTGGGATTTTAATATCCGATGGAAACCCGCTTTTATATCGCTAATCATAATTGAAAATGCACATTGTTATAAATGTGATGTTTTTTGTTTACGTGTATTTGTTGTCAGTGTGAAAAATTCTGCCGCATGTTATTTTTATTTATTTTTAATTTTGTTTCTTGTTAGTAACTACATAAAAGTGTTCATATGTGTTCTTGAAGTAGAGTCTGTTTTTGTAATTTTGAAACATAAATAAAATGTAATCTTTTTTTTTTTTTTTTTTTATCTTAAAAAAATTTCTATTATTTTTCAAGAGTTCATTATCTGTATATATTGAGCAAAGGTTTTTGCGTGTATACGAAAATATGTATTATAGGTTAACTATATCTCTGAGAAATTTAGTTTTTTGCATTGTAAAGGACAACCAAATTTAAAAAACCCAATGCAACCAATGAAAACCAATCTTAAAAAAACTTTTCTCTTATTTTTCAACAATTGATTATCTGCATATATTGAGCAAAAGTGTGTGCATGAATAAATTTATTATAGCTTAACTACATATCTAAGAAATTTAGTTTTCTTTGCATTGCAAATGAAAACCAATTTCTAATAGCTTCAATTATGCAATTTCTAACTGTGCAACTGGTAAATTAAATTTTTATACCTTTGCAGTGTAGATGAAAACCACAAGAAATATAACAATTCTCCACAAATTAAACAGCAGATTTTATAACAAAACTGAAATAAAAAGAAATTCATATTATAATAGTGTACCGATTTTGAATTTAAGATTTTCATGTATTTATTTTCGGCTCATTTCAAATATCACATAGGTTTGAGTGGTTTTTAAGATGCAATAATATTTATATAATGCATGAACTAAATTTTTAATCCCCAATTAAATCAATTATTGCAAAATTAAACTATTATTTTAATTTTCATAAAAAATTTTGTACTCAATATTTTGTTTTCAGCGTGGAAAGCATAGGATGAATTAATTAATATGTTTTTCAGTAATCAGTAAAGTTTGAACTAGTAAAATAAAAAATCATCTGAGAGAAAATTTTCTTGAAAAATTTATGTTTACATTGTTGTTCTAATGCAGCTGGCAAAATACAGAAAGTTAATATTTATGACATAAGCAAGGGCTGCACTGATGTTACTCATTTAGCATGTGCAGCTTGAAGATATGCTATGGACGCGAATAACACTACCCCCACAACGCTCCACGATCCTATTAGGACCTGTACCTACGGTTTAAAGTGGATTCCGAACCACTACAAACATCAATGGCACAGCTGGGATTCGAACCCGATTTTTTTCCACCACAACATATCTTTACAAATTCTTCAAAATTTTTACATTCTTCTACACATTACAAATATTTGCACTCAAATATTTTGTTTTTTCAATGTGGAAAGCATAGGATGAATTGATTGATATGTTTGCAATCAAGCCAAAATGAGAGGAAGGGGAAAATGTATTTTTACATTATAATATGAAATGATTGCAATGGTACCGTACAACATGATAAGAGTCCATCCCCGAAATTTTTCTGAACACAACAATGCAACGTCAGTTTTTTTTCCCACAGCAACATATCTTTACAAATTCTTGAAAATATTTGCAATTCTTCCACAATTACAAATCTTCGCACTAAAATAATTTTGTTTTTAATGTGGAAGCATAGGATAAATTTATTGATAGGTTTGTAATCAACCCGAAATGAGATGAATCAGTAAAATATAAAATCATGTGACAGAAAATTTTCTTGGAAAATTTATGTTTACATTGTAATATGAAATTATTGCAATTATAACATACAATATGATAAGGTCCATCCCCCGAATATTTTCTGAATACAACAATATAACGACATTTTTTGGCCACCACAACATTTTTTTTTTTTTTTTTTTTGTTCTAATGCAGCTGGCAAAAATAAATTTTTTGAGATAAATTCTTTCAAGATAATAACTAATTAGAATAATAATCATTAAAAAAAAAAAAAATTACGAAATTTTGTTATTTTGTAGAATAAAATATTATCATTTTTGACATGCGAAAATTTTTTTTTTTATTATAGTCATTAATAAATTATTTTACAATTAAAGCATTCCAATAAATTTTCAATTATTTCTGAGTTAGAAGGAAAAAATAATGAAACTCATAGTTGTAACACTAATTCATGTTTGTGCTTTCATTATTTTTTCCTTCAAACTCAGAAATAATGGAAGCACAACTATGAGTCAATGTCCATGAAAAATTATTCTATTATAGCCATCGAGTATTTTAGAAAAAGTTTTAAAAATCTAGGAATGTAAATGGAATTCTTATACAGTGAAG
Source organism: Caerostris extrusa (assembly GCA_021605095.1). NCBI lineage: Eukaryota > Metazoa > Arthropoda > Arachnida > Araneae > Araneidae > Caerostris > Caerostris extrusa. The sequence goes on from BPLR01006448.1 coordinate 17,861, forward strand.
GACAAAAAGGACAGTGTTTGGAACTACCAAACAGTGAAGGGTGGAACTGTTTTGTTATTGAAAGAAACTACGAGAAGAAAAAAGATTCGTCAATGAAAAGCAACAGAACATAGCAAGAATTAAGAATTGCAAATGATTTCGATTTAAAATATGTTTTCTTTGCCTTTTGTATCGGTAATTAAGGTGGAAAAACCTACAAAAACTATTGTACTAGAAAAATAGTTTTTGTGTGACATAGACAAACACAAAAAGGCAAATCGTCCTTTGGTAAGAATATCTCATTTACATTTATATTTTTCAGTTCTGATGAACGAAAGTTTTCAGCATAAATGATATTCAATTTTTCGTGACCTGAAACTTTAATCTCGAAGATTCGATTAAAGAAATAATTATTTAACTTATAGAGTAGTTTCTATTTTGTTTGAACTGCGATTTAGTTTCTGCTTGAAAGATAACTCGAGAAAAACTTATTAAGTGCTGACATATTCTAAAAATTCAATTCAAGGTACATAGAGAATTTAAAATAAAGAATTTTTACATGATGAAAGGATTGATACATAGATTACACACTATAAATACTACAATATTTTGATGTGATCAATTTTCTGGCATCCGCATAAGAAATGTTTTTTACGATTTTGATTGAAATATTGATATGATAAAGTTTTAGCATATAAAGAAAGTAAACATTTAAATATTACAAAAATATTTTATTGCAATCTAGAAGATTAAATTCTTTGTCAAAAACATGTTATCCAGATACGGTACATCCAAGCAATTTTTTTAACTCTGCGATATTCATTGACCAAGTACTTAATTTTAAGATCTCCTAAGCGAAGTAAGTAGGGATTGTAGTTAAATAGTACATTAAAATGCTCAAGCTTATTTGGATAAAAATTTGACTGATAATTTTTGTGCTTATTACAACAAATAATACAAAAGCAACAACACATGAAGAATTTTTCAAGATTCGGGCAAAATGTTTGCTAGTGACAAGTCTACATTTTGTCTTCAATGACAATTCTACATACACAAGTCTACGTTTACTACATCGCTCTTATAGGATTGCATACTAAATAAAATGATAAATCATTAGAATTTCAGTCAGGTACCAATGTTTTATCGCTTTTTACTTCAAATACATTTTTTTTGTCTATAACATCACCACTTAACATACAGGTCATGCACCAGTGCTTAAATATACTCAACATTATCATAAAGTGGTTTGTTGGTTGGAGTTATAAGGGCCAGATTTGGTCATGCTGAGCTGAAAAATTGTGCTCTTTTTAAAAGTTCTAAGACATTAAAAATGAAACAAATTTCACAAATGTAGGTGGGTAAAAGCAAACCGATATAGAAATGATTTAAATACTAACTTGCAAGGTCAGATAAACTTCATAAAAACAGATAAAATCAAGTAAAGATTGAATGAAAATGTTGTCTATTCTAAAACCAAATGGTTAAAAAATACTAATAAGTCATTTTCAAGATATAAAAATTCAGCAACAAATAAAATCGGGTAATAATCAAATTAAATTGTCTATTTTAAAAACACGTCCCTAATATCACATTCAAAAATATCCCCCGAGTTTGAAGAATCGTAGGATTTTTTTGTGAGTCTTTGTGAGTTTTTAAGCCTTGGGGTCAAAGTGGCAAACATATCAGCATCAAAATGTTGTTTGAATTTCGGTAAGGATTCAGATTTACTATGTATGGAATATTTACATTTTATTGAAGTAATCGTATTTGAAATCAAAGTTTTCTTTTATGATCACTCCAAAGTTTGTAAAACGCAAGCTTTGGGCTTACAGATATATTAGAAGTAGACGAGGAAGTGGATGGTTTGGGGATTGTGAAGGTTGTGTTGTGGAACTGGAAGTTGGAGAAGGAGAAAGTTTAGCAAATGAATTTCTTGCTTCGTTGTTGTTTACTTGGTAGTGGAGAGTGTAGCAAGTTTCTTTAGATGTGCCATCAGTTTAATTGCCAATAGAGGTAGATTTATATTTAAAGATATCAATATAAGTGCCAGCAGGTTTCGATGTAATCAATTTTATTGCATCCGCATGAGAAATGTTCTGGCTGACTTTGATTTGTTGGATTTCTTCATCGATAGATGACCAGTTGGAACACTCCGACAAACAGCCTGAGAATGTCCGAATTTTTGGCATTTAAAACAACGCATAGGATTAGGGATATAGGAACGGACACTGCAACTCAAATATCCAGCTTTCACGGTAGATGGTAAACATGTGAAAGTTAAAGTAAAAATGTTATGTTTTGTTGGAATAATGTCTTCGCCACATGTAATTGTAATGCTTTGAGCATACGTGACTCCCTGCTTAGATAAGCCTTCTGCAATTTCAGAATCCGTACATCACATAAGATCAGTTTCTGAAATGACACCTCTAGTTGGTTGCAGGGACTTGTGAGGGATTCTAGTATAGGCTGATTAAGAAAGATTTTGGCACGTAACAAAGATTTGTATTGTAATGCAAGTGGCTATTTCAATGAGAAGATCACCAGATTTAAGTTTTTTGACAGATTTCGGATTGCCTAATATACCACGAAGACCTTTTTTTCAATGGAAAAGGTGGATTTTAAAACGACAGTCTGTGGTATAGATAAAACATAGAAGTGTGCATTTCTTGCAATATTGTCCATAGTAGATGAGGGAGGTGAATTAAGACCATCAATGGGAGAAGAGGTTAAAGAAATGTTTTTAGCATTCATAACAAAATAGAAAAATTCGGCTATGAGGCCGCACCAAGCGTCTTGGTGCCCAACAAGGGAAAGCAAGTTTCTGCAATAGTGCTAATCAGGATCTATATGTTCATCCTAGAACAGCTGCTAGAACGACCTCCCCCATTAACGACAGGTGCAAGAAGTGACCCATAGCTTGAATCCGAACAAATCCAGACACACGAGGAACTGATAATTACTAGCCGATTGCTACACCCAGAAACTGAGGTGGGTCGCCCGTCTAGCAGAAGTGGAGGACAAAGGGATGTATTGCCCACGTGAGAGTCGCAACTCTAGCTGGACTCAATCCCCAGGATCTTTTTTTTCCTTGGGCACGTGTCGTCACGCATGACAAACTCATGAGTCAGAGAACTGACATTATTAATGAAATCAAATATATCAAAACAAAACGAATAAAGGGAAATAGTTATTGTTAGTCAAACAAAATATCCAAAAAACAAAAGTAATGTCAAGATACGACATAAATAAAACCAAGAAATGACGAAAATAAAAGAATGAGTTCTAAAGATGAAATCAAAGACAAAATGTATACAATAAAATATATTATATGCAAATGTAATATAGGTCTGTGATCTAGACGAGGAAAAGGAAAAAAAAAAAAGATAAAAAGATGAAGAAAAAAAATCACTGGGTCACTCGGGTCGTGACACCTGTACCTATCTAAAGAAGATGCGATTTTGAGGGGGCATTATCATAAAGAGCTAAAATAATACAAAAAAATATGTGCTCATAAATAAAAAAATTCATAAGTGGCAAAAGATTTCTTGAATAAAAAAAAAAACACAAAATGAAAATAATAGTGCAAACATTTTAGCTCTCCAAATGCTATGAATTAGGTATTCATATCAACGTTAGGTATTCATATAGAACATTTTCTATTTCAAATTGAATTAGAATATTGGTACCGAAGATCTTGAAACATAAGATTCTGATCATTTCTTACATTAAATAAGTTTATAACTCAATTATGTATCAAAATACATTTCTCATATAACAATTTAACTGAGATATTCTTTGTATTGAATGGAATAACAGAACTCAAATCTCCCACCCTCAACATTTTGAACATTTTATTACACCTTTCATATAGCTTTTAAAATCTGTCAGTTGCAAATATGATTTTTATAAAGATGAATAAATTTTGTTTGATATGATTGAGATATCGAGTACATCTTCTAAACTTATACAGTAATAAATGCATGGTTTTTTTATCATAAAAATCTATCACGCATTAACATATAAGAAGATGATGTGTACTCTCATCAACACAACTTAATCTTTGACCTGGATGATGCACGTTTTAGGATTGAAAAAAAAGTCTCGTCTTTCTGTGCACGATTTTTGATTTTAATCTGCATATTTTTGACATTTCAACTGCAATCCATCATATTTATATTTGATAATTGTTGAAATTGTTTAAGGAGAAAACTGGTATATGTAGGTTTTATTAAAAGTAAATTTCAAGATAGAAAAATTCCAATCATGATTCTTATTATTTTACGGGCAATTAATTATTTTATATATGACTTGTGAAATGTTTGAGAAGTTAAATTATGCTTTTTTCAGTAAGGTATTTTAATTAAAACAAAAAATGCATTAAGGATCTCTTGCAATTGAGATAATAATTTTAAACTTTTTTTTTTTTTCTTTACAGATAACTTTTTGGGTTTAGATGTTCCATGAACATAGTAATATATTTTTAATGTTTTTATGATATTTTTATTTATAAATCTAATTTAATAAAAATATTTTTGCTGAGAAATCTATTAAGAATATAGAATTTAAAACTTATTCGTAAAATCAGTAAAAAATAATAGTATGCCACTTAAAAAACAGCGCATATATATTTTTTTAATTTAGAAAAATGTATTTCTATTTTATTGTTTTATGAAATAGACATTTTTAGGATCCAAAACAAACTTTTAATTCTCTCATTAATATAAAAATGATTTTAAATTTTCATTTTATAAAAACACGGAGTAATATACCGTTTAAATAAAGTACGGTTATAAAAAACAGAAACGTTTTTGTGTTATAAGTTAGAGTCTACTTATATGATGTCAATATCACGTGCATGTTAAAATTCTTCTTACACCCAAAATACCTTTTAGGATGAGGTCAAGATGTTAACAATGTCACAATAATAAGTTAAAATGAAGACGTTATATAAAAGTCAGAAGAACAAATAAATAAGTAATTCATTAAAATTGTTAAGCCTGAGAATAAGATTTAGATCTTTACATTGAATAATAAGATTAAATCCATAGAATTATTTCATTTTATTTTAATAAATTCATTTATCATCATTTAAAAAAATATTAAATAATTAAATCTGTTTTAAGTCGTTAAAAACAGGATATTCTTAATCTTATTATGGATCTTATTTTTGTTTGTTAGATGTATATCAGTGCACTTCTTTTAACAAAAAAAAAGTGCATTGTCCTTTGAAGTTAAAAATTTTCAAAAGGCATACAATAAAAAATCAATTTAGATCCTTTCATACGACACAGATAGTAGATTTTTTTTTTTTTTTTTGTCGAAAATAAAAGACATTCATTTTGCCAATAGGAAACAATAAATTGCAATGATAACACCACTTTCCTCCAAGAAAGAGTCCAAACAAAGACCATACCTGCACTTTTCAAGGTCAAACCCTTCGGGATTTTCCAGGTAGGTGGAGTCTTGAAACGTCTTTTGTCACGCGGTGTGTTGTTGAGAACCCCATTCATTCTTGTTGTATGTTATCAAATATTATTTCTACACTTATTAATTAGTAATACATTATTTATAAACCTATTAATAGTTCAGGGTTAAGAAATGTTATGTGTGCATTTTGCATATTTTGCATAAATATTTCAACGGCATTTTTTGTCAAGACGTACGCATTTAATTGTTTTTAGCATAATCATTTCTTTAAATTTTCATTCTGTCGATTTTCAAAAATCTTAACTTATGAAAAGTCATAAATTTTAAAGCATGTGATTCTTATTTTTATGATTCTTATTCATTATAATTTTGATGATTCTTATTCATTTTTATTCATTATTTTTATTATTCTTATTCATTTTTATTCATTGTTTTTATGATTCTTATTCCTTTTTATTCGTTATTTTTATGATTTTTATTCCTTTTTATTCATTATTTTATGATTCTTATTCATTATAATTATGAATCTAAGAAAATAAAGGAATTTTGTATACAATCCTTATTGTTTTAAAATCTTTAAAATGCCCAATGAATCAATTTTCTTCTCACAACATAAATTTTTAACTTTAAAAATTATTTTTTACGGAATGTTAAACAACATTTCCTTTTAAATGCTTAAATTCCATTATTTTTATGACACATTTCATTTTTCATGCTTTACTGCATTTTACTATTATAAACACAATAAAAATCTTTAAATGTTCACCTTTAAAGTTTTCTTTTAGATTAACATGCATTCAGAACAATAATTGAATTCAATTAATTAAAAATAATTATCAGAGTGGAATGAGATGTTTAATTGAGAATAATATTAATGGTTTCTCATTAAAAGGAAATTTAGTTCATGAAAATATCAAATTTGAGCATTGAGGATAGAATAACAAAAAGCTTATTAAATTATAACCAGCTAATGAAATTTTAACAACACGAGATGTTTAAAAAAAGAACTTTACAAATTTTTGAATGTATAAAAGTTTATTAAAAAAATTTATATAATCAAATTTAGAATCATCTTCATTTGTTATACGGCACACATTTATTGCTGATTGTGTTTATTTCACAGGGCTAACAAAACAACCAATATCAAAAAAGGACATTTTTGTTTATATGTTTGAGAACCTAAGTTCTTTTAACATTCACCAGAAGAGCTCGCAGATGTGAGTGGATAATGAATGTGAGTGGATAATGCCTTTCGGGAATATTTTTATTGAAACTTTCCTGTATTTGTTTTTTATATAAGAAAAAACACTGAAACCTCCAACCACGAGACATTTATATGCACTTTCACAATCGTTATTGAGCCAGTTTCTGAAAGCAGTAACTGTAATACACGCCACCAGCTGTGGGGCTACCATTATATCGTAAGTCCGGCTAAAATTCTATGCGAATAAATTACCAACCTATTAGAAAGATCCTTGCAGTTTCTTTGTACACTTTACGTTCAACACTTTCTGAAGATTTTTACAAAATACGTAACAACAATGTTCTGCTGAAGATCATCTGAAGATTCTACTGAAGATCTGCTTTGAAATAAACATTCAAAGAAGGGGAATTCGGTTTAGAAAGCCTACCTTAGAATGAACATGTTCATGAAGAATATAATTAGATGACTTTCAAAATAAATATATTAAGTCTTTTAAACAAATCTCCGCGAGCCTTTATGAAACATCTTATATATAATCAGAAATAATGGGTGGCTGCAAATTGAAATAAGCTTATTTTGTTTAAAAGATAAAGTCTTAGCAAAAATTAAACTATTTTTTCTAACATGACAATTTAATTAAATACAGCCTTATTCGAAGGAAAAATAATTAGAAATTAGCTAAGTGATGTAAGATAGCAAGATTACAAAATCTCAATTAACAATTAATTAACCAATGAAATCCGTTATTAATCAGACATTAATTAAACTAGCAAGTTTAAACATGAACTGTATTTAAAATTCTCTTTTGTACATCAGTAATAGTTTTCCTGTCAGAATTGATTCATTCTACAATAATCCACCACATTTCAGTGTTAAATTAACATTTTCATGTCTTCAACTTTCTGCGGAAGTTTAGTTATTATTTTAATGTTGTGTTTATTATCTTTATGTTGTTGTTATTGAACTGTGAGCTTCGTGTTTCACTTACGTATTCCACGAGCAGCCTATGATGAAGAGAGAGCATTGAAGCAGCCGGTGACGAAGAGAGAGCATTGTTATCTGGAATAACTTTTAGGAAAGGGAATCGTATTTGCGTGTTCTGTGGGGTAAAAACCCCGAAAACCTTTTGTCGGTCAGCTTAATTGTCGATTAGAGGCGCTTTAAACGCACAATCATAATCGTCATCGAGTTTCCTTGTTTTTGAAAATGGTGACTGCAATCGGGTGAAGTCAAATTTTTGAATGGATTAAATATTTGATTCGAAGTACGTAAGACAAATATTTTTGAAAATAAACGCAACATGCCAATAAATACTAATAAAATAGATAAGCTTCATGAATATGGTGACTCAAATGGTTTTTTTACTCCTGTTTTATACAAAGATTTATAATAAATATTACGCAAAAAAGTATAATAGTTCTTCAAAATACAACACCCCATTAATATTTTCAGCTATATTTAGAAAAAAAGTCCCAAAATCATTATAAATTCGCCTATTATATCGTGTTTTTTCTTTGTATTTTGATCTAAGGCATATAACGAGCGGCCACTCTAGTAAGTAGAGCTCAAAGATTGAAATTTATAAACTTTGCAAGAGCCAATTTTAAATTCTTGAATTTTTTTAAAACTCATTGCAAATTTTTATTTTGGAATCCATAACTATCTTTTAATTTTAAAAGTGACCTTGGGCAGCAATCTATTAAATTATAACATTGGAAAGTGAAGCTGGTGATGCAGGCTAATATAGAAGATAATGTTGTTAAGTTTATGCTGTATCAAGATAACTACATAAGCTTATACAAAAAGCCTGACTTGGCATTAATTATTTTCTCTGATTTTTGCTGTGTATAAATGAATCATGATAAGAGATTTGACTCAGATGTGAGTCATTTTTTTTTTTTAAAGTTTTTTTTTTTTACTTGCACAGCACGGAAACCTTGTATTTGATCTACGATATATTTACTATTAACACTGATTTTATTGCTTGCCTATTTTTTAATCACATTATTTTTATGACTCACCTTTGTGTTAATTTTTTTTTAATTAAAAGGATTTCATACGCACCAATGTGCCATTCACAGCGCATGATCAAAACTATGCTTTGTGCTACCAAACACCTACATATCTTTAATTATGTACTGCTTACTAAAGCTATTGGACTCTTCAATGTTAATAAAGCAATATGGTGGATTTTCTTAGAATTGCAATTGCAATGGCCATTAAAACTCCATCAGAGTTAAACACTTGTAAATGGAGCCCACCTCCATTATTAAGAGTGTGAAAAACTGTCTTAATGGCACAAACAGGTAAAGAGCGAAAAGAAATCCTATCACTTTTCAGGGTCAGAACAACTTCCCTGACCACGTGACCAGAGAGCCACTTGCAAGAAGCTCAACTTTTCCTCTCCTGCCCAGAAGTCTTCTTAAGCAAACACGATGTAGCCACCTCAGTTGAAACTCACACCTTTTTAACCCTGAGCTATCGATGTCTTAACGATCCAACAACGCCCCAAAACAACTTTTTTTGAGCACCCCCACATCATCAATAACCAGCAATAGAAGATGCTTCATTTGGTTTTCCATTGCATTCTTGTTGTGTATTTGGCATGTTTGTGCAACTCGATTTTGATTGGAAGGTTGAGGCAAAAAGAGGAACCAGGTGAGTAGAGCTTTTGTTTTCGTTTTCTCAAAACCGGGAGTGACTGGTCATACACGATATTGACGTCCGTGGTGTGATGTTATTAATATTTAGCGACGTTCTGAATTAAATATTTTTGTGATTAACAGTACTATCACATTCAGATAGATATTACGAATGTTGATCACATATTATTCAGATTTCGTAATATTTCTACGTATATAGTATTCAGATTTTCTGGAAACAAATAAAATGTTTTTGTTTTTATTACATTTACTTAAAGAATATAATCATGTTTGTATAATGTGTATGCGATTTTTTTTTTACATATGAAAGTAAGCTTAAATTATAATATTTAAAAAGCTTAAAGCTTACTTTATAATATTTTAAAAACTTAAAGCTTACTTTATAATATTTAAAAAGCTTAAAGCTTACTTTATAATATTTAAAAAGCTTAAAGCTTACTTTATAATATTTAAAAAGCTTAAAGCTTACTTTATAATATTATATTTAAAAATGTTTCATTGGTAGATATTAATTATTCATGCAATGTTATGTTCGAATTTTAATTATGCACGTCCTTGATAATATAATAATGAAAATAAATTTTTAATTAATATTCATGTAGATTTAAGACATAGTATTTCCTTTTATAACAATAAAAAGATTAATTTTAAGATAATTTTTATGGCGAAACATCAATGCAGTATATTTTTAAATGTCAACGAAAGATTTTATCAATTATGTCGTTATAGTACTAACACCAACATTGTGAAAAGATCCCTATGACATTTTGGTTTTCAATGAAGGGCTGATTACTTTTGACTTTTTTTTTTTTTTTTTTTAATTTCGAAAAAAAATAATAATGATGAAGTGGCTGCATATATCTGATTTTTTATTTTTTTTTAACTGTTTGATTTTTGAGCATTATTTGAGCATTGAGCATTGAGCATTATTTGAGCATTGAAGCATTATTTGTGAAATTAACAAAAAAATTCATGTTTTTTACTGCTAAAATAATAAGGATTTGAAAATTTTAAAAATTAAAAGCTTAATACAACTTGCTTTTTATTGCTTGATAATCAAATTAAATTATTCTATTTTGCAAATGATTTTAATGAATTTAGTTTAGAAATTTTCAGTTAAGTTTTCAAAAAAAGTTTAAAATTAAGTTTTCAAAATTTTCCTTACATAATAAAAATTATTTTTAAGATGTTTTTTTTTTATGTTTGGCGGCTAACAATACATATATTTTTAACTCTAAGACAAATTGAATCGATAGAATAATTGCAAATATTGTTTTATTACTTATATAAATATTTTTTTCTGTATTTTATTAAAGAAAAACTAATTATTTCTGAACAAAAATTTAGATAATAACATTTTGCGTTCCTTTTTATAGTTATACAAACATTAGAAATGAATTTTCGAAAACTGCTTATAAATTCTTAGGTTCGTGAATGTTTTTAAAAGAAAATTGATTGATGATTACTGTTATTATGATTACTGTTATATATATATATTACTGATATATTGATGATTACTGTTCTAGAGCAAATATGAATGATATAGAGGAATGGCTGTTCTGGTGCAGATATGAACGATATAGAGGATTGTCTGTTTATAGATTGTCTGTTTAAGGGGTTCCGTTTTTAATAACCTGATGCCTGATCTAACTTTTATTATTCGAAGTGCTGAGATTTGGTTTGGTTTGGTTTGTCGTTCTACCGTCATTTTGTGCACATTTTGGGCTAATTAGATCGGGATCTACAGTTTAACGCGGATTCCCAACCGCTAACAAACATCCATGCCACCGCAAGGATTCGAACCTGAAGCTGTCTGTTCTGGAATAGAAATGAATGATATAGAGAAATTGCCTGTTCTGAAGCAGATATGAAGGATATAGAAGAATGGCTGTTTGAGATATTAATACTACCACTTATAATATTTTGTTATTAGCATTTGAAAAAGAATAAACCTCTTTTTAAAATTATGGAACAAAAGAATAAATTCATTTATCGACAAATTTTAAATCCAGAAATCTCATTTTCTGTAATTCACACATACACACACAAAGGAATGTGTGTTCTACTAAAAATGTGAATAGTTAGTAGAACAAAATCAAAAATATTTATTTTAGATTCACATTTATGTGACATGAATACAACATACAACAGAACAAAAATATCAATAGACTTCTACAAGAGCAAAATCCTAATACAAAAGCAGAATTATAAAAAAAAATAAAAGTATTTTAAGAATTTCAATATGTAATTTGTAGAAATGTATGAAGTACAAATTATGAATTTAAACTTTGCATAATCGAAAGTGTTTATTTGAATTCAATAAGCTCGCATTTACTTCGTTATAAAATCAATTTTTTTATGGAATACTGAAGGTTTTATAAACAAACTGTCTTTTAATTTCAAATAATATTATGAGAGTTATTATAAAAGGAAATAACTAAATAAATAAATCTGCTTAAGAATAAGTATGTCAGTTTCTTATTTTACCATTTAAATAAATATACTTATAAAAAGTTAGAATTTAATTTTATGAAGAAGAGAAAAATTTTAACATGTAAATCTATGAATTAGATATTAACAAATTATTGTTAAAAACTAATTCAAACAATTTGCATAGTTTACTTGTAATAAAATTGCGTGCGGGAAAATTATTATTATATAAAGATCAAAGCATCTAGAATTTACTACAAATGGCTCAAAAATACAACAGTTCACCACTTTATAATCAATCTTCGTATAACAGAAATCACAATGTACTAAGTTCACTCAAAAGTGATGAAATTTCTCCAAGCAACCAAATGCAAAGAATTATTGAAGGAAAAATACAGCCATGATACAACTACCCTTACTGACCGACCAGCTGATTCAAAATTTGATATCGAAACTGTCTTATTACCTCCATATACCTAAACTTGCATCTAGTTTCTTCACCTGAAGATGGTTTAATATTTTTCTATTATTAAAAAAACATTTGATTGGCAAAAAGCTTTATTAACAGTAAAATATCAAAATTAACAATTCTGGATTATCTGAACTCCCAGACGAAGGAGCACAGGTTTACAATATTTTGTCCTGTAATTAATCCTAATTTAATTTTCTACTGGCGTGCAAAACTTAGCCGACGATGCATTTTTAAGCAAATAGTTACGAAATTGTTGAATAGTGCTTGTTGTTACAAGAAACGTTCAGTTAAATAGATGGATGATTCGTATAGAAACTAGGGTTATAAGAAAAAGTACAACTTTATAACTATCTGGACAATTTTACGTGATCGAATGATTGGCAAACTTATAACAAGCATAGTTCATGAATTTCGAGTTGGCAATCGTTCTTTTTACAAGATTGGAAAACTTTCTAAATCACAGGTAATGGATCACTGATGTATCAAGTCACTCTGTATTGTCAAACGTTGCAATTGCAGCCTATACACCCGCCGTCCTAAATGCTGAATTCCATGACAACTTCCATCAGCTGCACTGTTTAGAAAGGCGTAAGGTAAACATAAACTGGACATCTCATCAATGGGGCTCACATTACTGTCCCTCTTTACAGATGAGATTCGTTTCAATGTTGCAAACAATTATCGCCGTTGAAAGAGCCAGAGACACTATTTTATCCTACTAATATCAGTGAAAAAGATCGATTACGATGTTTCTGGAGTGCTCGTAAAGGATGGTATTATGGTGAATGGATGGGCTGTGCTCCACATTTTTGACGGAGGTATTATTACCGGATATTGTCAGCAAGGGATCTTCTCTCACATGCGTCCATTTCGAGATACTATTAATTCAGATTTCATTTATATGGACTGTAACGCCAGGTCATGTCTGACTCGTGATGTTGAAGAATTTCTGGAAAGTGAAGATATCCTTAAAAGGAATTGGCTAGCATGCTCTTCCGAGTTAGATGCTTTAGGAAGACGTCTTTCGGCACAGTTATATCCATTGAATAACACCCAACTACTGAAACAGATGTCCAACAAAAAGGGCAGCAAAGCAAATCAAGGATGATTGTTTTAACAATCCTTGAAGACTGGCAAGTATAAGTAAACTATGAGTGCAATCCCTGTACTCTAGATGTAATTCTTATAGATTTATAGGATGGTTCAACATCACGTTTATAAACTTCTAGGAGGGGATACATATAAACGACACAAAATCACATAACAATACAAGGTCGAAGATGCTTTCCAAACATATATCGTTGAATGCAGTGTAGTTGAATAATTGATTATATGAATACAAAACTAACGAATATACATCTGGCTTACAGGTCTGCCGAATGCAACTGCTAAGCTCCATAGCATTTACAATGAGCAGCGTTATCTGATGAGGTTGACTCCGAGTCTTAGTTTTTAGTGTTATTAAACCAAAGACTATCTTCTAAAAGAGGCGTCATGAGACATGAATTAACTGTACGTTCTTCGAACATGAAAGAGACTGTGCAAGATCTGGTGCAGGATAATCCAAATTCGAATACGCGAGAGTATCATACCGGGTTACGTTAAAATAAATTCAATTTAATATATTTTTTTAATTTAAATATCATTTTTAATCTGTTCCATGCATATATTTAGAAATGAAAAATGCTATGTTATTGCGTTGCGCATCACAAAAATTCATCTAAGTTAAATAATCTAAATCTATCCAAATCTTCATTTACACAAATTAAGGGAAATGATTTCTGTTAATAGAGAGTTTTTGCATAACGTTTTCTTATCGTTCGGTATTTTTTTCTTTTAGCGCGCATGCTCATAGGAAATTGCGCATGCGTATTTGTAATAATGTTTCATGAGCATTTTCTATGAGCATGCGCGCTAGGGAGAAAAAAATACCGAACGAACGAAAAAAAAAAGTTGCGCAAAAACTCTCTAATAAATAATTTATCAGGCGGTATCTCATTAACATGATTATTTAAAGAACGGCATCGGAGTTGTGCCGAAAATTTCATAACACCTAGGTGTGGAACTAATAACATTATCCCAAAAATATTTTTTTTTCAAGGTTATGTTGATGCAATACTTGTGTATCTGAATGAAAAAGTTATGACGTAAAAATATCTCTGACGGGCGAAGTCTGCAATCAAATTGCAATCTTTTTGTTATAAACAGTTTTTTTCAATAGTTTTATTTCACTATATTGCTTGAATATATAACAAGTTTAAGTTTTTTTTTTTTTTTATCTATAAATGTATAAAATTCTAAAATTATTTTTTTAGAAACTGCAAACTTCTCTTTATTGTAGCTTTATCTTTTAGCTCAAATTATAACTTAAAAAAAAAATTAGAAATTGCCACTTAGATTATATATTTTTTTTTTTATTCTAGTAGATAGATACTTTTAAGTCTATTAAAATAATTTTTTGATATAAAAGGAATTCAATCAATTTTTCAAGCATTACTAATTTTTTCAATTTTTTTTTTTTTTTTTTTTTTTGTATTTGGTTTACGAAAGCATATACATTTATTTCAACGTAATCGAAATGTCAATCTGAGTTTCAAAGTTTAATATGTAATATTTAATTAATAATTGCTGATATAATGGTCTATTTTAAAGGTATTTTTATTTAGAAAAGTATTTTTTATCTTGATTACTTTGAATTAATCAATACTGAACAGACTACTCGGATAAATAAATAAATGATAAATAAAAAAAAAAAATTCATTTTTACAGATTTTGCATTAGATGCGTAATTTTACTTAATATACAATTTATTTCAACACAAATAAAAGGAATAAGAATTTTAATTTTTCATAATTATTTTGTAAAAATATAATTTATAAGATATCATTGTGTAACTACAATTATGTATATATATATATATATATATATATATGTAGACTTTTCTCTCAGTCTAGCGAATTTTTAACGACAGAGGGAGGCAATCTGGGGGTGTATTTCAAAGCGACATAAAGAAGCGTTGGTTTTCTCTCAACAACACATATTTAATGAATATATTTACATCGATATTTACAGAAAGTATGGATACATTCACAATCATTTTCTACCGCTGCTTGACGCAGCGTCTCCATGTCCCGTTAGCTTTCTCCCCTCGCGCCAAACTACGGGATTTTCCTTCTTCCAGGGCCAGAGTTCAAGGTCCCAATGCCGCCACAACATGGCAAAAGGTTGGTGTGAAAGGCACATAGTCCGTGATGTGTTTCCATCTGGTGTTTAGTAGGCAAACAAATCCTACATATATATGCATTTTCTCCTTTTGTGTAACAAAATTTTGCTTTATTTTTTTAATTATTGATAGATTTTTTGATAATACGCAAGACAAAATTAGACAAGAAAGAAAATTATATTAACTTCGCCAAAATTGAATGATATATATATATATATATATATATATATATATATATATATATACATACACATATATATATATGTATGTTTAATGAAGTTTAGTTTGATATCCGATAAATGATACCAAAGAAGAAAGCTCACATGGGCGCTAACAATCGGTAGACAGGAAATCCTTTTTACTTTGCTTTCGAGCATGCGATTCTCCTGGAGGACTCGTCACAAATATATTGTTATGGCACCAAAAATACAACCTCTATATGGCCACTTCTTGCAAACAAAATTACCACTTGCAAACAAATCCCAAGTGCGATCTTGATTAAAAGTTTACTAAAGATGCTTTATTGCATCTCGTTCCAGATTCTAACTCCTTTCAGCAGATTTGTTTTTGTTTTATTATAGTTAAAATGTATTTTTACTCTGCATTCCAGATTCTAAAGTTCTGCAAACTTCCAGAATTTTTTTTTCCGAATACTATTATTGTGTTGTACTACAATGTATTATTTTCATATGTATAAGGTATTTTATTGTTCAGCCACTTGAACATTCTAGGAAATGAAAAAGCTGCCATCCTTGCAAGAAATGGATGCAATTTGCACCAGCCACATGTTACTCTGTCCTACCAGCAAATATGTGGTGTAATAAAAAAATAGATTGCAAATATCCCCTCTGAAATGATACTGTTGATGATGTTGTGACTGGTAAGGTCTGGAGTTCATTATTGTATTCCACCTCACCATAGACATTCATCGATCGGTTATTACTGCAAATTTTTAGATTTTTGACTGACCATGACTTTTCACAAGGACACCTTTGCCGTCTTGAATGGCCAATATTTCTGGTTGTGTCCTGCGTTCTTCAGGACTGGATTTTACTTATTTGACAAGCTACCCTGCTCTGTCTTTTTTTTTTTAGGAACTGTACTCAGACAACTTTTATAACAAGGGTGGTTTTATTTTGTTGTCAGAGGGATCATGGCCGATATGGCCTCCTCCCCCTCCCTGACGTCGAAAAAATGTATTATTTTTCTAAATTCAAATGCGTTGCGGATTTTCATATTCTTGTTTTCCAGGTGCGATTCTTATTTTTAAAAATGCATTATTTCTCTCCATTCCAGATTCCAACATTCTGCGAACATCCAGGTTCTTATTTCCAAAGTCTGATGAGCAACCCTCTTGCAAAACGGACCACGGACATCTGGGCCAATGTGTGGACGTCCGCATGTGTTATGCAGCTAGGAGGGCCGTGATTGCTGGAAACCAACCCGTACGATGCGGATGGATCAACAACTTCATACCCAGGGTCTGCTGCCATCCGGACCAAGTAGCAACCAAAGATGACCTTCCGGAACCGGAACAGGGCCACAGAAGAACTGATTATTTTTGAAATGCTATAAAAAGCTTTTTAAGACCAGCAGTTTTTGCAATTTTTCTATTTTAGGGTTTAACCATCTCCAATGAAATTTTTCATAAGCAATTGTTTTTTTAATTTGGAGAAATGTGTTTTTGATTTTAAATAAATGCATATTTGTATTAAGTTAAAATTTATGAAGCGTTATAAAAAATTTAATATCATATTTTTTGAAAAAAAAATGCCTTAAATAGATATCTCTTCTAACTTTACTAATGGGTAAATTCCTTTAACAGGCCAATTATTACAATACTAATCTATGAGTATGATTAAAGTAAGGGATATTTATCTTTTTGCAAAAACTTTTCCGTTTAGTTGATTTTGGCTGCTTAATTTCTTTTTGAACATTGATAATAAATAAAAAAAAAAGCATTTGTATTTGACGAAAAGAATATTAATGGAAAGTTTTCATGATTTTACTCATGTATTGCATAACTGTATATTCAAACTTTTAAGTATTTCATTTGCAACATTTTATTATCTGTAATGTTAGGGGAAGGCTTCAAGCTTTTATTTTAGAAGAAATGACTTTCTTGCCAGCTTTTATTTTTTTAAGAATAAAAATTTTCAGAAATTTTGTAGATTCAACATAAGTGATTTAATAGCCAAATGTAATGAATGCATTTTTTCTACATTTATGTAATATTTTTTTTTTTTTTTTTTTTTTTTTAACTGGCAGTATCCATGACATGAATCTTAAAAAAAAATCCCTCATTCTTTACAAGAAAACTTCTGTTGTTTTTGTCATCATTCGTAATTTAAACTGAAGTGATTCATAGACAAATTAATGACTCTTATATGAAATGAACTTTATTTGATTAATGAATGAATCCATCAATATTGAATGAAATGAATCAGTATTGTTTGTAACTTCTCAGCACTGCTAATGAAAGTTAGATGAGGATATTGGAAAAAAAGAAAGTACTTAATATCAACGGCTTTAATTTTTTTGTCTACAAGATTTGGAATTTATTTTGTTACTCAGAATTTAAATCGAATTAGTTAAAATATTGTAACTCGTACGTTAGAAGAAGTTTAAGTTAAAATTCCATGCTTTCATTTTACATATATATTAAATTTTGTCGAAAAAAATCTTTATTGTATTTCACTGCCTTTTATTTTATCATTAAGCTTATACACTTAGATCTTCACTGTTATGTGTTATTTTGAATATTTTGCTGGCAACCGCTGATGGACACCATGTTTAAGTACTATTATTTGTAAACAAATTGGTTTATAAATACAATTTCTTTTATTTCAATTTATTTCCTCATATTTCAAAATGACAGAGTTCATTTATATTGTACTTATTTTATGTAAAGCAATGTATTTAAAATATTTTATGCTTATTTGATTTTTTTTTTTTTTTTTTTACAGTTATGAATAAAATGTTTGGCTTTTTTTTTTTTGAGTATGTGAAAAATTTATTCTTAATTTAGCTTAATTGGTAAATAGACATTTTTCATAATTTTTTTTTTTTTTTTTTGAAAACTTTAATCTGTAGCACTCTTTAAAAGTAATTACCGTTGCTATTAAAAAAAAATTTGCAATACAAAAGCATTGAATACAATTCAGAATCGAACAATTCATTAAATAAACAGAGACAGTTTTCTAGCTGTCCTTTATATTTTTAATAGTGGAGGTATGCTGCTTAACTACAGTTCTTATAATTTTTATTCATAAACTCCTTAAAATTTAATAATTAAAACAGAATACTCTCACTGACCAAAATGCGGGCATTTGAATTGATTAACGAAGATCACTTTGTGTAAAGTGAATATGTTTGATTAATGTATTTTGCTTTCGCGTTAAAATTAAGAGAGGATTCAAGCTCAGGTTTCTATGAAATTTAAATTAGTATTTTGAATCAAACAATAAGAAAAGGACCATTTTCAATAATAAAACTTTACAAAAATTTTCACTCAAATAATAAGTCAAAATGTCTTAATTTTTTATATGTTAATTCTTTTTGATTCAATTACATTATACTTGTTGTTTCTTATCCCACTTGGTCGACAGCAACATCAATGAACCTGTGTCTTAAAACGACGGATCATGATAAATGATAAAAAAAAAAAAAAAAACGAAGATTCTTTTTGTCCTTGACCTTGTAGCACAAAGGCATTTGTCACTCTAAGGGAGAAGTCTGACTTTACACCATCCCTGTTATATTCTCGGGCAGAGGGACACCAATTTTAGTCGTCTTTTACGACATACATGGGCTACAGTGGGGCTATTCTAACCCGGAGCCACACGAAATGCATTGTATTTAAGTGTAACTATTGACAGTTTTTATAGATTCTTTCTATGTACGATTATTAATTATTTCATAAAAATGAAAAAAACCACGTGCATGCATTTGTTATAGCAAAATAGTTTTGAAATTTTAAAAATGCATGTATGAAGGCCAAGATGTTTAGACATAAGCAAGATGAAAAGGGAATGGAAAGAATAGTAATTTGAATTTATTAATAACAGACATAGAATATAATATTAAAAGGGGAAGGAAAAAAAGATAACTATAATAAATATACAGGGTGCTCGGAATTCCACACGTACAAACTTGGGGGAAAGATGGATAGAAATCAAAAGGAATCAGACAGAAAAGCGTCACTGGAAATGCCATCTGCACTAGATGGAGTACAAAAACACAATAAGGATACAAAATAAGAAAATCGCTTTATTATATGCACCAAAAAATGCATAAATAAATAAAATAAAAACAGTCAAAGATAAGTTCAAACACAAGATGCAATCATAAGAAGTGTTCACACTTTCTACAGTTGGCATTGAGTGGGGCCGAATGGCTAGCTCTCTGGCGTTCGGTACCACAGGGTATCGGGTTCAAATCCCGGCTGTGCCCATGGGTGTTGTAGTGGTTCGGAATCCACTTAAAGCTGTAGGTCCCGGTCCTAATAGGATCGTAGAGAGTTGCGGGGGCATTGTTACTCCGCGTCCGTGGCTTACCATCAAGTTACACGCGCCTCCTGGGTAATGCAAACATCGGTGCAGCCCTTATGGCGAAAGATCACGGTCTATTTGCCAGTTGCATTAGAAGAAAAAAAAACAGTTGCCATTGATGCATGCCTAATAACTGCCCTTCAGTGAATATTGACCATTTTTTGAACTGGACGTTCCCTGAATCATAGCTGCAACCAGGGCGATTTTTGCTATTGCCAGATCGGTGTCAGAATCTCCGAGCGTTTCGTTTAATCTCTTGGAGTCATCACGTCGAAAAATAAAAGATGGAGTGCAATGCGACAGAAACACCACGCCCTTATTTCCGGTTTCTAGTTGTCCGGTCTCAAAAAGTTTTCCGCGCACATTGTTCAATGAGACACAGTCCTGTCGTAAAAATGCCACAATTTTCTCTACGTTTCCCAATATATTCGTTCAGAAGAGCGTTAATTCCACGACGTCACACACGAAATGAATATCAACTAAGTCAGTGTTGGTGAAATGATGCATGTTGACCACTCGTGGTCAAGGATTTAAAGAAATATTTTAGCAAAAACATATTTAAATGTTAGCCTATAGTGCCATCTATTCACTTTGGGCATTGTTTTCATTAGTGATTCTAATTTCTTACAATGCTCTTTACCTTCTTTCCAAGTTTATTTGTAAAAGTTCAGCAATACCCTGTAGGTTTATGTTTTTCGTTGTATCAGCTTGATCCATCTATAACACTTCTAGTGGCAAGAGATTAGTTTGTCTATTTGAATTTTCTGATACTTAATAACTGTAGCACTAAATACATCTTTTTTTTACATCATTTTTTTCTGGTGCATAATCAAAAATTACGATAAAATTCTGATTAGTTATTTTTAATTAATAATAATAAAAAAAGCCGTTTTTTTTTTATTATTAACATCACTAGATGGCACAATGTCATTTTATAATCTTCTTTTGCTTGTTCAAATGTTCTGTTTAGAATATGGCGTCATATTCCTTATTCCAACAGTCGTTTGCGATGTCGAGTTGAGTTAGTATGCAAGGTAGTATTCGTTTGCTACTAATTTGTTATATTGTCATTTTGACGTTCAGTATCACAGGTTTCAAGTTCGAGTCCCGGCGGTGTCATGGATGTTTGTAGTGCCTCAGAATCCACCTTAAATAGTAGGTACAAGTCTATTTAGCATTCGCGTGCAAAAAAATGACTGTAGAGCAACAAAACAATCCAAACCAATTCTATGGAAACGGATGATATTAAAAGGGAACTGATCTCTTCAGGTTCATTACAAGATATCGTCAATTGTTCACCTAAGATCCAAATCCTCCAAAATATGGCTTTGATGTAAAGAGTTCAATTCTACTATTTGAAAAAAAACTTTTGAAACAATCAAGATTGGGATTGATAACTTGAAAGCTGCTCTACTTCAAACCCTCAAAATGATATTCTATTTACGTTTACTAATTAGAAGTATCTTTATAGGGATGTTCCTCCCCTATTTATTTGCCCGAAATGCAAATCTGCATCCATAATTTGCATTTCGTGCAAATAAAAAAAAAAAAAAATTCCATCAAATTAAAATTTATATATGATCACCCAAATTATAAAGATGTTGCTGCTCATAGAATAGCCACATAGGGCACCCAACATAAATGCCGCATTTGCGAAGATATTATAAATATTCTTTGACCATGTTCCATCAAAAACTATTCTAAGCATCTTCAATCTGCAGGATTGAAAAAAGATGCCTCTTCTTTTATTAACAGCAAAATTCGTCACTCTCCTGATTCAAATATGAAGGATTTTACTTCCCACCTCAGAGTAAACATGTGGCCAAGCATTCCAAACAAATGTCATCTGCTAAAACAATACCTACTAAAATTTTCTTTGACAAATTGAAAGAAGTTTAATTGATGACTAGAGATGAAGTAACCTCCCCTCCTACTTCTACCAGATTGTCTCCAGTTATGGTATGTCTCAGAAAACTCTCAAACTCTCCAGCAACTACATCAAATGCCAACGGAACAAATTCATCAAGACCTAATTAAATTTTTTACTAAAAAAAAATTTTTTTCACGATAACACCAAAATCTAATAGGCCAATCAAGGCAATATTTAAAGAATTTCGAATTCTACCGATCCAATTTAAATTGAAGATGCTCTAAAATAAAACTTTCCAAATGCCAAAAGCATATATGAAATGCATTCTTTTTTAAAAAAAAGAAGGAATATAATTAGTTGTATTTTTAAAATTTCATCTAAATTAATGAATAAGATAATTCTAGCTATCAGCGACGCCATTAAATTTCGAAATTTTAAAAATTAATGTTGTTTGCTATTATAAGTACTTTGTCTAATAATAAAGTATTATTTCTTAATGTGATATCGATCAATCTAAAAATTTTCATTTCTTACAAAACTCACTTGCATGTCTTATGTGAGAAAATTCCCACCATGAGACATCTGAGACATTCACACACACTGTCACTAACTTCTCACAATTCTTCTTACTTCTGAAAGCTGTGAATGAAACGCATATTGCCATCTGATGTGATATAAATTTCAACAAATATTTATATTCAGATTTGTCGCTATTAAATTCAATTATTTGTCTAAATATTATTTGCATTTAGATTTTTGTGGAAAGTGTAGAAAAAACATCGTTTTCTTTATCTTCATAATAAAAGAATGCACAATTTAAATTTATTACATGCTGCCATCTAGTTGATAGATTTATAACTCAAATTGACAAACATTGGTTGTAAATTTTCTCAATTACTTGTTAATTCTTCTAACAGCCGATTCTCTTGTAATAATATAATCACATTATGGCTCAATAAAATTGAACATTAATTTATTGACAGCCATTTGTTTCCCAATTTATGGATAGATATGAAAATTTTGAGACTTAAATTTAAAATTCCTCCTTTCGATAAATTTTTTTAAAACAGTTATTTCATGCAGGTATGAAGCAAAAAATAGTTAAAACAAACTCATATTTACATTTTGTTTTCAAAATGAAATATTTTGTGTTTCCTTATTTACAATAAAATGATTTCTAAAAATACTAGCCGAATCATCATTTTGCTTGTAAAAATTTTTAACGATTTTGTTCTTTTTTTTTTTCTCAACAAAATTGTAACATTTATGCTTTTGTAACAAAAAAGAATGAAACTGTAATTAAAAAAAAATGCCAAAACATTATATATTTTGCGTATAAATTTTTGGTATTTTTAACTATCGATTTACAATTATCAATAACATGCAAGAATATATAATGTTGCATTAAAATAATTCACTAATTTGATTTAAGAAAGCTATCTAGTCAAAAATCAGAGGTGGAGAGTCTGGAGTCAGTAGGCGGTTTTAAAAACCGACACCTTTATAAGAATAATTTTTACTTTTCCAAAGTCCTTGGAATTAATGTTAAAATTAGATGTTAGAAAGGGAATTCAATTTACAATCTTCAATAATATAACCAATAGCAAAGACAGTTACTACATTAGCAACATACCAAGTAAGTGACAGAAACTTTTATCTTGGATCAACTATGAAAGAAGATATTATAGAAGCTATTTTATTATGAAGAAAAAATATTTAATGCACTACAAATATGGCATCTTCGTTCATTAAAAGGAACCATTTTCTTTTTACTTGTCTTAAGCTATTGTATAATACTACTTTCTATACTACTACTACTATTTTTTGCAAGGCAAATTTAGAGTACAAGTATGTGAATGCAAATACTACACCTATAAAGTTGTAAAAAAATATTTTGTTTAAAAAAATTGATTTTATTAGAAAATCATTTTTTGAATAAAATAAAATTTTAATCATAAAATAAAAGTCATTGAATTTTGTCTCCAAATACTTTTAAAATTGTATCATAGCGAATAAAATTACAGTAAAGATCATAGTAATCATCATAACACATCATCATACTAAGATCATAGTACTCATCATAAAATTTAATATAAAAATCATAGTGTATAAAATTACAATAAAGAGTCGGAAATTTGGAGTCATTATTAAAAATTCTACACAGAAATCGAATGTTTTTTTTTTTTTTTTTTTTTTTTGCTCCACTTCCAATCTTTGATTATAACAATAACAATCTATCACCTCCGTTTTGTACGAACAACTTGAGAAGTTCGAATGGTCCCTCGTTGTTTTATTTTGAAATTTATTCTACATGTAAAAGTGAATAGATTGTTAGTTGTCAAAATAATAAGGCATATGCACCACATCTGAAATATTTTTGAGAAAATAAATTGCAAAACTAATTAAAAGATTTTATATATCGAACGTCAACACCTGCAGGGGGCAGAATGGCTGTTAAGAAATGTGTTGCTTAGGAATCTGGAGAAAGCAGGTTCTATTCTCTAGCTTACTTCTTTTTTACGGTTTCGTTTTAATTTCTTACATTTACTTGTAAGTAGTATGATAAAATTAAGTAAATTGGTAAGTATCTTTAATAGTCTTTGTGTTTTTATAAGTCTATATTAACAATCAATTAAAGAAAGTAATTTTGATAAAATTTCACGAAGTTTCAATAATTTTATGACGAAGCTGCTCATAGCACGCCGCTACTTTTCTGCAATCACTTTTTTTGAAACCTTAATATAAATGATATTTTTTTGATATTTTGGCCCTTTTCTCAAATTTTTCATTCGACATTTAAGTTTTAGGTTTTTAATTCCATCGCTTTCTTATGTGTTCAGTTTTGTGAATTTGGTTCGCGAAAAGTGATAAAAATGAACATAAGCTTTAAATAAAATCATCTCAAAGTAAATTTCTTTTAACTACTTTTTCTTAAAATTCGTAATAGAATTTTTAATAAATTTTAAAAGCTATGAAAGATTGTCTATCTAGAAATAAGGCATAAGGAATACTAATAGACTAGAATAAAAATGTTAACGCTTGTCACTTTGCTAATTTATTCATCTCCTTTTCTCTACAGGCTACGGTTTTTTTTTTTTTTTAATGTATGTATATCTTGGACGTCATACTTTGTTATACAGAATTACTTTCTGAAGGATGTCTTGAATTACTAATTTAAAAAAAAAAAAAAAATTGTTTAGAGATTTTATTACAAATTTATTAAATGACTATAATGTACTATATTTCACTATTTATTGAAATATAATTTATGTTCTAATAAATAATGATTTCAAGGATTTGAAATGAATTCAAACACACAAATAAATATAGTTATTAAAATTAGTCTATTATTTAAAAGTAATATTAAAAAGTTGAAATGAAAAAAAAAAAAAAAAAAAAATTGACATTAATTTCAGTTAGTTTCCTGATATTGAAATGATTTTTATATCAGTTTTTAAAAATACGTATGAAGATTTTGTAAAATTGAATATATTTAGTGGAAAATATTATAAAAAATTAGTGAAAATATTATATTAATTAGATCCTGAAAGAAATAATAGTATGCTATAGAGCAATAAGAAATGTTAGTTTATGTAAAATATATATATTTATATATTTGAAATAAGTCATTGAAATAATTTTTAAAAACATTCTGAAACTATATAAAATTTAATTTTTTAAATCAAACAAATTCAACTTTTATTAATTTCAAATAAACCTGTTGCTTAATTTTATTTCATTATTACTAAAATAGATGGCAGCACTGAACAGCTAATATTCGGAATTGTGTAATGTAAACAAATATTATTTCTGGAATAGTATATTCCATGTGAGTTTAAATTGAGTGTCAAAAATGAATTAATTCGAGATATTTCCTAAATTTAAACACAGAAATATGACATAAATACATTTCTATAATTTCTTTATGGTTAATGGCACGGATCATCGCCGTGATGTGTCGTGAAAATGAAAGGTAATGACATGACGTTTTGAAGTATTTTTAACAATTTCTCTTAGTCTAAGCCTAACATCTGCTGGAACTCATCCAAAAATAAAATTTTCTATTTTTATACTTTATTAGAAATTTGATAATTTATTGTTTTTATTTTAATAGACTTTTTCCGAATGTATTTTTAGAATATGCATGAGTTTTAAAGACGAGGTTTTGGCGTATGGGCTTCCCAAAAACATCTACTGGAATTGTAATTAATATTGATTTATTTTGGCGTGGTCGTGGTGCTTCCGAACTTATTTTAAAGTCATTAACAGCCTTTGCCGTTCTGTATGGAGTTGCAAAACGCGTGAAAGTTGCTTCGATTGGATAACGTGTATACACATTTAATATACGAATACATATTTCTAAGCAGGTATACATCACTAATTTTTTTAATAGGAAGCACGTTTCGGTTTTTATAGAAATTTAGTGGCATGCATTTGTATATTTATTTTTTCCTCTATTATTAGATATATCAGTTTTCTTGTATACCCTTTGCATGCTGCATTTTTGTAGAAATATAGCCGATGTTTCGTGCTTCTTGTAGCCAGATTTTGTAATGGCAAAAAATTGGATACTGCTTCTTTTTATAATATTTTTATAATATTGCATTCGTGTATGCATGTTTTGGAAAAGTAGAAAATAGAATTCTTTCAAATACTTATCATCAAAGTAGTAAAACTGTTTGTTTATAGTTTGTTTTCATACTTATAATCTATAAATAAATTTGCTGTTTTGAATAATTGATTGATTGCTTTTTTTTTTTTATTAATCTGGTTTATTTTACAGCAATTAAACACTTCATATTTAAATAAATAGATATTCTTTTATATGATTAAATTCTGTACTAGATTTTCCACACTTAAATAAATTTAATTAGATATTTTCTGTTGTGTACTCTTACAAATGTAAATTACATGTTTTTCTAATAATAAGTTATAATTCATAGAAAAAAAAATAATTGTCTACAATCAGATTTTTTTTAAGCAGGAATTAAATATTTCTTACTTAAAAAGCAAATGCAGATATATGCAAGCAAATTCATTTCTCCCATTCATTAAAATTTCATTAATGTGATATTTTTTGAAGAATAGCAATTTATTTTTAAAAAGAATACAAATTACATTTTTAAAATCTTCATTTGAAGGCATTAAAAATTTATCTACTTTGTAATTTTTCTGTAAAAGATGGTCTTTAAAGAAAAGTTTTCTAATATAATTACTTTGTTTTCAATTTTGTTAGTTAAATAAGAAAAAAGATATTATACATTTTAAATGTTAAGATTGCTTTAGAAAGTTTATATATATAAATATATATTAGCCAAGATAGGTATTTTGATGTGTTTTATAGTTACTCAATTAATTAAAAAATATATAATAGTAATTTAATGATTTTTTGTACATAATTTGTATTATGTAAATAGTAAAAAATGTAGTAAAATCCTGTATAATGAAAAAATTAATTTATGTCAATATAAATGGGATTTTTCAATTTATATATTTATGTAACGATGGAAAAAAAGACTTGTGAAAACAAGAATTTGTGAGCAAAATGAAAGAAAATTTATTCTTTCAAATATCGAATGTTAAATTGTTTCTGATTAAATATCACTGTATTATTAATGCATACTTAAAAATAAGTTTATTTCACTAAAATAGGTTTAAAATTACTATAAAAGGAGTGATACTTTTTTTGGTTCTTAAAAATATAAAATGTTTCAATTTTTGATATTTTAATCCATTCATTTAAGAGGAAAATTTTTTAAAGTGCTTGAACAATTGAATGAAACTATCTTCGTGTACTTTCTGTTCTTAAAAAATTAATTATATTGATTTGCAAGTAGAAAACCAAAAAATATATAGAAAATTAAATTAACTAAAATAACTTTAAAAATCAACTTTTCTTAATCTTATTCCATTATCTTAATTTTAAATGATTCAATTAAAATCTTGCCAAATCTGAGATTAGTTTTGGTTATATTAAAAATTATTATTATTATTGTTTAAATTATTCTAAAAGTTTATCTGTGATGGTATAAAAGTAGTGGTAGTTGTGTAAATTTCAAAAAATTTGGTTTAATTATTTAAAGGTTAAAATATTAGAAAATTGGAATAGTTTGGTGTTCTTTCATTTTAAAAAATGAAACAAAACAAACAAAAAAAAATGATGAATTACTGGAAGGTTTTTAAAATTTGAAATTTTTTTTTAAAAATATATATAAAATATAACTAATTAATATACTTATTTTACACAATCTGTTTGAATTTCTATACAAGATAATTGCTACTTAATACACATAGGTAATCTTTTTACTTTATACTTAATATCATTTCTTAAATTTAATTGTTTATAGAAATGGAATGAGTATTATTTCTGTATAGGTAAAATTTTTTTTGATAAAAATATGAAATTTTTTTTATAGTACTAGTTATAGAAATAAAATATGAAAATTATGCCATGAAATAATAGTGTTTTGTTTTTATATAAAAAATTGATTTTTATATGATTTTTTTTTTTATTAATTTTTACAACCTTTTTAAAATATGGAGCTTTATTTTGTCTCGTTTTCTTTTCTGCCCTATATCAACGTTTTCAAAAATCTATGGTTAATATTTATTTTATTTTAAGAGTTATAGTATGGAAACATTATATGAAATAAGAAAATAATATTTTAATTTGTTGATATGAAATTTATTTTACAATCTGATTTGTATATAAAACATGGTGTATCAGAATTTTAATTCTACATGCATTTGAAGCAAAATCATATCTTTTTCATAATATTTACTGCTGAAATGAAGGTGAAATTGTTATTAAATATTAGAAAATACATTTAAAAAAAAAAAAAACTGAGTTCTTTAAATTTGATGAAAGTTAAATTATTTTTAAAAAATTGCTGGATATTTTTTAAGAAAATTTTTATAGAACTTTCATTTATCATAATTCAATTAAA
Source organism: Caerostris extrusa (assembly GCA_021605095.1). Taxonomy (NCBI): domain Eukaryota; kingdom Metazoa; phylum Arthropoda; class Arachnida; order Araneae; family Araneidae; genus Caerostris; species Caerostris extrusa. Next base: position 46,626 of record BPLR01006448.1, read on the forward strand.
AATATATAGATGTGTATTAATTAATCATATATACTATATGTCATAATATAAAATGTTCCAGTCTTAGTTAATTGTTATTACGCTATGTGCAAGAAGACAAAGGTTTGATTTCCACTGGTGGTGTCACTACTGCTCATTGTTTTTAAAATAGTAGTCTTTGTGGTGATTTTGAATGTTTTGCATCAGCAATTGAACTGCCTGGTTATGTTTTTCCAGGATTTTTTCATTGATCTGAAAAATTTAACCATATAAAGATACACGAATAGGGGACAGTTACCCTTGAAAGTTCTCAGGTAGAATTATCATTCCGTTCTTTTTCGGAGTGATTAGCTGATCTTAAAGCGTTACCAAAAATGCATCTTAAGCCGGATTCACACCAAGCCGTGAAGCGTGGACCAATCATAAATCAAAGCGAGAGACTCCTGAGGCTTTTGATTGGTTGACGCTTCATGCCTTGTCGTTCGACGCCTGGTTTGAATCCGGCTTTAAGATGCATTTTGATAATGCTAAATTTGCTACAATACTTGTAATATCATTGGCGAATAGCAAAAGTCTCAAGTGCCAAGTTCTACAACTACTATTAAAATGTTTATACTGGTTATGTATAGGAATTTTGTTTCAAAATAATTCGAACTTTTATAATGACATATTGTGGTGTTACATCATATATTACCAAAAAAAAAAAATTTTTTTCAAAGTTATTTGAATTAAATATCTAAATTATTATTATCTTGTAAAGTAGCTTACAATACATACCAAAATAATTTCCTTGTTCGAAAATAATAAAAGAGATTGAAATTTACTAATTGTTTCGAATGGTTTCCGATAGAAGGCGACAGCAAGAAACTCTTTTTTAATAGCTTAACTATTTATGATGTAAAGATAAAAGGAGGAGGAAACAAAAACTATCCAACTGAAAAACGTTAATTTTGTTTGACGTTTCATAACAGCGTAATATAATGCAAGAAATTTTTAAGTATTCGAAAGTCCTTTCAAATTTTCATCTTTGCCACTTTTTAAATATATTGCAAAATCTTAATGCTGTATACATGAATTTTGCATAAATGCATATTTTACAAATAAAAACTTATAAATGATTTATTACAAATTTCTTAAATAAGATTGGACAGATAACACTCTTTTAAATTCGTCAGACCCTAAATCGGACACCCAATTTTAATTTAAAATTTGTTTTACTATATAAGCTCATTTATTAAAGAATTAATATTCTGTACATTCTTTTACCGTTTTTATAAAGGCGTGGTTCTTTACATTTTTAGTGTTAAAATTTGCTGTCAAGACCTGTAATTTGATATTAATCAAATTATTGTTTTGTTTTTTTTTTGTTGTTTTTAAGTTGTGCTTCGATTATAAATTATGAATCAAAATCATTGGATAATCAATTAAACAAAGTTTAAAATCGCATGGAATCAATGATATATGTTTGATTTTCAATTTAAGCTCGTGGGAAAGGAATAAATTAAAGGTTTGTATAAAAAAAAAAAAAAATTTCTCCTCATAAAACGAGAAATTGGTTCCGTTTCCGATTTCATTAAGTGGAGTTGGTATGTTTTATAAATTATTTAAGAAAATAAAAGAATATTGAAATGGCATAACGAAAATGTTTGCTGCAGAATCTAGAAAAGTTTTCACTAAAAGTGGAATTTAATTCATGTGCAAATCTTAAAATTATATATTTTTGTACAGACACACGATATATTTTGAACCATATGTCTTATTATTAGTGTTATTTTATGATATAATAATATATGTATAAATAAATCGATAAATTACAAATGAATTATTAAAAAACCCTTTTTGCTAAAGAAATAGATAACTTTTGATTAATTCTGACCATTTGAATGGTCAGAATTTATCAATATTTGCATTAACGCGTAAACAATATTTGAAAAATTACTAACTTGGCATTTCATATCGTAGCTAAAAATGTACTGTTTACTAAGTGAGCAGTTAATATTGAATTGTTTTCAGTATTAACATTATTTTAAGTATTAACATTAGCATAATCATCCATTTTTTATTGCAATGTAAAATATTTCCTTTTGTAGCCGCGATATAGTTTTTAGACTCTGTTCTAAAAAGATTTAGAAGAGAGTCTAAACGATAAAGATTTAGTTCTTTTTCTAAAAAATGTCAATACTGAAAATTATACTTTAAGAAGCAAAATAATTTTGAATAATATATAAAATTAAGATTTATATTTTAAATTGTCTTTATTTATATTGGACGAAGTGTTTTCTGAACCTCTTCTGTTCTTGGACATTTTAGAGGTTTATGAATTTAAGGATTTGACCTAATAGCTAGACCCTATCGGGGATCATAAACAACAACAACATATATAAATATATACATGGGAACTATTAGTGTCGGTTTAGAATGAATGCTAAAATATATATTCAGAAACCCTCCACTTAGCTCTTTTAAAATCACGATCAAAAAATGGCGTGACTATATGCGTTCTTTGTGGTTAATTCAATTCACAAATCTTTCTTTTCTAAGTTTGAATTCAGGAGGATTTACAAATATTGTTATCATAATCATTTTATGGTTCTATCAGAAGTGATCTATCGTCAATCTCGTTCAGTCGTGATGTTGTTGAGTAATATGGTAGTAACTTTAGTCTTATTGGTATTTTAAAATGATGATAGTTTAAATGATTAAAATGCTTTTATATGAAAAAGCTTAAGTTTTTAAGTCGAGCTTAATCGTCGATTTTATTTACCTTCAGTTTTTATCCTACTTAATCGTAGATCAGTTTTTATTCCTCTCTTCATTCAAAGGTCCCAATATTATCTAAAGATTCGATTTCGTCAGATCTAAAGATTCGATTTTATCAGTCTGTAGTAGAATTTTTTAAAAACGAAATTGATCATTTGAAAATTCATTTTGGTTAAGTGTATTATGATTATTAATGGATTATGTATGAAATTAAGACTCATATTTTAAACTGTTCTGATTTTGAATTGGACGAGTTTTTTCCGGTTTTTGCTCTTATGTTAAAAACTGAAAATTATTTGCATTGTCTCCGTAGCGGAGCCCTCGAGCTTGAAGACAAATTTTAAATGGTTCCGCTCCGGAGCCCTCGAGTGCAAAGGGTTAAAAAGGGTTCTTAAAATTAAATTAGCAAGATTAATACACTTTCAGTATAATAATCTCGAATTAAAACAAAATTTATTCAACCATAATTAAAAAAAATTGATAAACACAATAGTTTTGGGTTGAAAATCATTTAGTTCGTACCATTAGTTTGCATTTATTGAACTTTCGATGTGTGTGTAGAATGTGCATTTCAAGTTGCACATTTTACCCCTTCGTTGACAAAGTTTTGTAGAAAAGCAACAAGAGTCTGTTATTCATCAATCAGGATTGTAAAACAGTCATCCTCTTTTTTGTCGTTATGGTGCTTTCTTGGAACCGATATGTGGCGATGTTTTGATGTAATATTATATGCAATTATTGTGATGCAACAATTGTTTTCGAATTATATCATCAGGGTTATATTTCGAAATCAGAAGTATTTAATGTTGCAAAACAACGGACCTCTTGGCTTAGAATTTAACTCTGCACGACAGATGATCCCTAAAAATTTTTGCTGCATTTCTGTGGTTATTTTTTTTTAACGCTATTTGAATGTTCTGGAAAATGATTTTATGCTGTTCTTTTTAATTATTGCACCAAAGTGAGGTGCAATGAATAGCAAACAAAGTTAAAAAAAAAAAAAAAAAAAAAAAAGAAAGAGATGTATTTATTTTGATTGTGAAACTTTAGTGTTACTACTTGTTTATTTTCCAACATTTTTTCAAAAGAAACCCCTTGAGGTCAGAGACGTGTTAAAAGTAGTGTCTTTCTTACTCGGGAACGTTGTTTCCTATCTCTTCAAGGACACTTTTTATCCCGCCTTGTCTTGGGAGCTTCGTCCCAGAATAACTGCGTCACTTTTCATAAACAACAGTTCCCTAAACAAATGCAATATTTCTAGAAGCAAATATATGTTATTCGTTAAACAAAAATTCATTCTAGAAATTATTTTTAAAATAAAGAAAGCTTATCGTCCAGTTCGCGCTTCTTTAATTTTATAGGTTAATGAAATAAAAGCTATCAACTTTGGAATTAGTGCAACCCCATACACGTCGTCTACGTCAACTACGTCATGTGACGTAACATCCTGTATCCTAGTATGAACAGCAACAACAATTTTTTTTCCTCTAGCCGTGGTACGTAGTAAATGTAAGGGTGGGGGAAAAAAAACTAAACTCTTGAATAGATTTTTCAGAAAAAAAAAAAATAAATTAAGCAAAAAACATATTTTTTCTCCTTGAAATAGGCAAAAAAAAGGAATGAATGAATTAAAATTGAATAACTATTAAAAAAATGACATCAAAACAATAAACATATTCACATATTTTATTTAATTTTTTTGAGTAATTTATATTCTTATATTGAATGTAGATTTTTCATTTGAACTAATTTACGTGTAATTTTTTTTGTTTCGTGAAATAAGAAATATATAAATGAAAAACGTATTAATTAAAATTTATTAATACTATTGTAATAATCTATTTTGCAGTATTCATTAATATAATATCTGGCTGTTGAAAAAATATTCATGTATTATTCATTCATTCATATATGTTTATTCATTAATATATATCTGGCTGTTGGGAATGATGTGGGTGAGAAATCTGATTGGGCTCTATGACGTTCCACGGTCATGAGACCGGGACCTACAGCTTCAAGTGGATTCCGAACACCACTACAAACACTGAACACCACAGCACTAGCCACTCGGCCATTAAGCCCCGTAATTATAAGTATCAAATATCTAGAAACAAATTATATTTTAATATTGGCAACATTCTTTATTTGCATCCAGATATCTTTAACTTGCAAAAGAGAAAAACTAGTTTCGCTTTATTTATTAAAAATTTATTTTTAAAGTGGGTCAAAAAAAAGTGTCAACTTTTAATGGCAAATAATTTTGCTGCAATTGATAAAGTCGGAAAAATCACCATCTTGCCTTAAAAATGGCACATCTTTACAAATTCAAAAATACTGATTCTTTGTGTCATTGATGCCACAATCAATACACAAAATACTCTTTGACAGTAAAGTAATTAGCGAAATTATGAATCGCTTTTTGTTTTTCATTGTGAAACATTTAAAAGGTTTTCATTTTGTGGTTAACAAACTTGTGACCTTCTGAGTGTCAAACACTTCCACCTTTCGGGCATTTATTCATCAAGCTCGATTAATTTTAGCTGACCTTTAGAATCTTAACTCTCAGCAGAAGTTTCATCAAATAAAAAGGATTTTACCAATTTGTAAGTAATCGGAAACTGAAGGAGTTTCTCAATTTCCTATGTCAACATTGAAATTATAAAAATGGAAGTAGAATTTTGTTTTTATCCTGATGAAATATCGATGTGATATGGGTTTGAGGGGGAAATATATAAAATTCAGTTGCGGAATTCGCATGAAATGTCTTCACGGCAGGAAATTATGCGGGCAAGACCTAAATAAGTTGCTGACATTTATACAATTAAAGTTCAAAACTCTTAATTAGTGTGTTGCTGTGGATTTTGTAGTGTATATCCGTCTATAGATTATTTAGATATCAAATAGATTTCAAAAGATAAAAATAAAGCACGTTCAACTGAAATATGTTTCTGTTACAAAAAAAAGTTTTTTTTTTTTTTTTTTAAGTCAAATACTTCTTTCTATTGGAATCAAAAGTTTTTAAAAAAGATTCATATTCGTATTAGAATTATATAAAACACCTTCATGTTTATTGATTTTAAATTGAAACAAATTTATTAATGAAATATATTAATTCACTCCATATCATTTACTAGAACAACAACAAGAAGCCCCTTCATATATTCAAACATCGAAATATATGTTTGACTGATAGACAAAAGAAAAAAAAAATTAAAGTTTGAAGTGCTAATGTATATTTGAAATTGGTAAAACAAATATGTATTGTATAAAACGTCACAAGAGCACTGCTGGCCATTCAAAAGACATTTGATGCATCTTTGAGTCTACCTCCATCACAACAAATGAATGAAGCTACTATCTCCACTGACTCAATGTCTGACTAACTGGCTCTTAATAAAGGTTTCTCAAGTATGATCTTGAACATTATATCTGTTTTAGAACAAATCCAACTGCTTGCACAGAATGTGTATCCTACAATGGATCCCTGCTCATGTGGATTTGGAATTTAATGAAATTGCAGATTCTTTGGCGAAGAATGCCAGAAGTTCTGGATCAGACTGCCATTTCTACTTTCTTTGCAGATGCAGATGCCTAGGCGAAATCTAAAATTATAATTCTTTCTAAGATCAGAACTAAATACCAAATTACAGAACTAAATGTCGTCAGAAAAACAGTTACTACTCTCACAAGATTAAGGAGAAGTACCACAAAAATATGATAATTTCTGCTGATGGCGTTAAAAAATACCAAAAATGTGGCAAATGCCTTGATGTCGAGCTTACTCCTCATCATGTCTTTGATTGCCCAGCTGTTGCAGCCGCATTGTCTGGACCATTCTTAGGAGGATTTATATTCCAAACTGGCAATCAACAACGTTAATATTATTCGAGAGCAACGTAATATTTGATTTTCTTGTGCTCTTCAGGGATACGACGACAACAACAAAAATGTGTACTGAAAGTCCTTTAAATTTTAATATTTCATTGTTACAAATAAGCGATTCTTTTGTATTTCTCTAGAACCATATTTGATGTCGTTTTCGAAGAGTAAATGTAAAATCAGCTATAGAAATTTAGATAATCTGTTACATCGAAAGAATAATTTAGTTAACTTAGTTTGAACCAATCAAATAAAAAGAAATACTGTTCTGCAACAATTTTATAAAATGGCTTAATGGAAAAAAAAAAAAAAAAAAAGTAGGATATGTGAACGCCAAACACTTCCAAGTTACTTAATTCTGCTTTATGTTATAGAAGACAAAAAAAAAAAAAAAGGTCTTTTAATGTCCAAAATTACTTTTTAATACAATGTGATGTAAAATAATTTATAAAAAAAAAAAAAAAGTAATAATAATGATTGAAATATACAAATGAAAAGTAAGGGGAAAAAGCACTATGTACATTATTTGTAAACTCCAAGGATCTTACTCATAATCATTTAAATAAAAGAAATGAACTTTAAAAAATAATACATTTAAAATGAATTAAATGGCGAAAAGTAACAATTGTAATAGCTTTTAATTTTTATTAATAAACGCAAAATTTACAAAAAAATAGCAGTCTGTCAATTTTCATCTTATAATATTTTTGTCAGATGTGTTTTGGAAAATGTTAAAAGAGAAAGTTTAACAGAATAGTAACAAAAAGAAAGAAGTTTTAACTCTTAAATTAGTATTTGTTGGAAAGTAAGCTTATCGATCTCTTGCCCCCCATGTTTAAATTTCCAGCTTTGCAGAGGCGTGCTCTATTGTCCCTGCTGCTTTATTCCAATTCTTGGAGAGTGTAAAACAGTAACTAAGAAACTGAAGAACTGTCAGAAACTGTGAAACAATAAGAAAATAATAACAGAAATGTGACTTAGTTATTTATTTCATCTTAACCGGGATGTGAAATCCATATATGCATTATAACACATTTTGCAATGAACCTGGATGACGCGGAAGGCACGTACTATTTAACTGGTATTAAGTGGTGGTATTAATCCATTTAGCTGTGTTCTGTTATTGACAGGTGGTCATAGAGTATATATATAATTTTATTCTGTTTTGTTCATCATCAATTCTTTGCGAAAAGATACATTTACTGAGGCGTTTTTCATTCAATATCTCAATTCAATATTCTTTCACCAATAAGGGGAAAAATACACCGAAATTGTAGTTTTCTAATTTTCTTTTTCAAAAGATTTTTGCGTGACGGCCATTTTGAAATTTTCCTGTAGTTTGCGGACCATATAAGTTAATAACACATTTTTTTTGACAAACAATTATTTATTCATAAATCTTTGATATCAAATTTAATTGGCATTCAATTGAAACTGACAATATTAAGGAAATTAAATTAATTAATAGTACATTAAATTGGCCTGTTAATTAAGATTATAAGAACATCCAAAGTTTACAAGTATAATCAGCATCATTTTTAAGGCAGTTTGTTTTATTAGTGTAAAATCACTGACTCCTTCAGACCAAAGTTTAAGAATCATTTTACTAGAAAAATGAACATTTAATAATAAATGGTGTTGCTTTTTCTATTTCGACAAAAAGATTTAGTTTTTAATAAAACATATTTCTTTTATTTAAATGCTTACGAAACCTTTGTGTTCACCGATAAGCATTTATGTTAAAGGAAGTGTTTTCAATGTATTCATGTCTGCCTTTCATATTTGATTGCGCAAACCATCAGTATATTGTGGCCATGATATGTAAAAAACCATTTTATTCCATAATTTATAACGGCAATAATGATTATGCTTTTAACGGTTGGGCGTTAATATTTAAATTCTTGGAGAATGATATACTATAAATAACGTTTAAACATGTGGTGAAGTATCCTACGCTGCTGAACCAAATAAAACAATACATATCTCTTAAGCTTTTGTGTCCAAAATATCTTAGATCCATATAAATTAAACACAAAGCGTTCATTGTCACGAAATCCAGCTCATAAGGCGTAAACATTTGTGTGTGTGTGGACCAAAGAGTTAGAAGCGTATCAAAAGCTCTTCGTAATTATCGTCAATCAAAAACCAGTTCGAGTGGTCCTTTTTTTTTTGTTGTTGTTGTTTTTGCTTTTTCACATCTTGTTTTTGTTAGTCCCATTCAGGGCTGCGTCAATGGCATTGAGTAGTGCGGAAAAACACGAACTTTCTCTTGTCCACCCTAGCCGTTCGAAACTGGTTCGTCCGCCTACGCAGCCATGGCATCCACGATATTCGAATTCTCCCATGATTAAGAAGGAGTAAACGATTTTTTTGAAAACCTATAGCAGCAGCCTGTACGGGAAACATACTATACTAATAATAAGAATGACATTATAAGAGGCGGGACTCCACCCGTTCCTTATCAGAACATCGCGGCGAGGATGTTGGACACTTTATTGATAAGGCTCTGACAAGGGGTCAGGATCTGCTATTTGATATTCACTACCTGTCGTTGCTTTTGCGGCTGGTTTTTGTTTTGATCCGAAGATCCTTCGATGCGTTTAAGAGTGGTACTTAAAGAAATTGTCATTCAGTGAGACGCGTTTGAGTTGTTAAGTAATTCTTCTATTTCTCGGGACTTGCTCGGAAAATGGCTGAATTTATTCTATTGGCATCTCCCGTCATTTTTTTGCTTATGTAAGGACGCATTTTTGTGACTAGAACATAAACAGATTAGTAATTTATCAAAAAAAAAATAAGTGAGAAATGACTATTCCTTATTATGCTGTATTTCTGAAAATTCTTTTTTTATGAGTAGTTCTATTAATTATCGTGTTAAATTCATATTTTTGCTATAATAGCAATTAATGCATCAAAACCCATCATCAATTAATGAAAGCAAAATGAATTAATGATTTAATTAAGCATCATCCATTAATGCACCATATTCTTTCATTAATTATGTAAATCGGTTGTTCTCAAACAAGCTTCCACGGTTCTCTAGGGTAGAAATTCTTAATCTTTTTGGTTCGCAACCCCAACAAATTAAAATTTTCCAATGACCCTCATCTTCAATGTGGAAAAAAAAATTTGAAAACATTTTATGAATATTAATAACCATTGTGTATATTATCTTTGCGTCTTTTATTTTATACATATAATAAATCATAAAAAATTTGTGTTAATAATCAAAAGAAATTAAAAATAATGTGTAAATGACAATAAAAGTGACTAGTATTTACAATAAAAGAAACAAAAAAGTTTGAAAAAAAAAAAAAAAAAAGAACAATATTACTAACAAAAAAGTTAAAAAAAGGGTTTTTACCTTGAAAATAAAAAAAGTTAAAAGAAGCAATTTACAATTTTTTATTTCAAGACCCCGAAAATTTTTTACGTTTTCCTCGGTCGAGACCCCTACTTTAAGAACCACTGCTCAAATGGATCTATTATAGTATAATAATATAAATGTATTTATTAAAATTAATATTATAATAAAATAACATTTTGGCTCAGTAGTCACAGTTTTAATTAAATGATAATATCCCGTTTTTAATTTTCTTGGCGAGATTTTCTTTTCTGAATGATGCTGGTTATACTGATGCTGAATGATGCTGGTTCATTTTTCTTAATTAACATATTTATTTAAGTGATCAATTAATTTAGATTTTGTAGTGTTGTTGGGGCCTGATGGGCGAGTATCTGGCGCTAGGTGTCATAGGTTTAGGGTTCGCTTCCCGGCGGTGTCATGGATATTTGTAGTAGATAAGAATCCAATTTAAACATTCAATATAAACAGTGACATCCCTATCAACATCTCCTGTCTCGACAGACACCATCTGTCTCGAAATTTGCCAGTAGGCAGACGGATTTGGCCCACGGGGCTGATGCATCAATGAAGAAGAATTGTTGTTAGTTGTACAAATTACACTGATAAGATGATTTGCTGTTTTTAAAAAATGTTATTTATCATTGCTAAGATTTATTATCGTCTGTAAATAATTGTTTGTCAGAAAATGTTTTATTAACAATAGTTATGTGTTATTTATAGTTTGCTAAAATTTTAAATGGTCCGCGAGCAGTTAAAAAATTTTTTATAGAGACCGCAACGCATGAAATCCAAAAAAGTTTCATAATCAATGAGTGGTCCAAGCAAAAAAAAAGTAGCTTAAAATATGTAGTAATCGTATTTGTATTGCGACGTGAATGGGCAAATGTATAAATATTAAAATTAAAACAGTTTAAAACTTCTAAAACCGTTTAAAATAGTAGTTAAAACGGTTTTAAATTTTTAACGGTTTAAAAGTTTATTATTTTCTTTATATTTAAAAAAAATGTATTTTATATACTGTTCAAATGAAGACTTTGCCTTAAGCGCTTATTAAAAAATATACAAAAATTGTTTTGATTAATTTTCATTTATTATAATAATCATATACTATTTTGTTTAAAATACAAAACGAAAAATTAATAAATAAATAAACGCGTTAACCAAAACTTTTGTAAAATTTTAATAAAATATAAAATGAATAAATGATTTCTATTTCACTATAATCATCATGAATATTTTCGGTAAAATGGTTTTATACATAGTTTTTTTTTTACAGTATTCTATTACATACATCTGACATTCCATAATTTTTTTTTTTTTTTTTTTTACTTTAGTTAACTAACTGCTTTCATTATTTTAAAAATATGACTCGTCAAATGCCACTCTATGTTTGTTTTTATTATTACTCGTTAACTAGAACTTGACAGTAACAAGAAAACCTAAAAGTGCATCAAGGAATGGAAAAACAAAAGAAAAAGGACGTTATCTTACTTGATTTCCTGTTTGTCAATATAACTCAGCTACAGAAAACCTACAAAAGAAACTGTAGTATGACAAATGATGATCGTCTGTTATAATCGGAGGTCTGAAAGGACCATTGAAAATATAATGTCCTGATTAAAAATATTCCTTTAGTATCTGCTGTCCTTTTCTATGAAATAAAGAATCCTGAAATGTTACAAAAGTCTTCAACTTTTGTTTTTTATACATTATGAAAAATTAGAGATTACCGATTAGATAAAAAAAAATGTTTCCTTTCGTGACTCCGTATTTATATAAATTATCTTGGAATTTGTGTTACTAATAATATGATTAAAAGTTACATTTATTGACTTTAACGGACGAAATCGATGCTCCTTTAATCATGGCCATATAGCGCGCCATATTTTAAATTGAAAGTAGTTAGTTAATTAAAAAAACCGTAAATAAATTTATGGAATGCCGCTTGGATGTATAAAATCATTTTACCGAAAATATTCATGATGATCATAGTGAAATACAAATCATTTATTCATTTTATTTTTCAATAAAATTTTGGAAAATTTTTCCACCAATGACAACAATCATAGTTAATGCATTTATTTTCTTAATTTTTCGTTTCACATTTAAAATAAAATATTGTATAATTATTATAATAAAGAAAGATTAATCAAAAGAATTTTTGTACAATTTGTAAATTAGCGCTCAAAGCAAATATGTTAAAAACAGTGGAAGAATTTGTAACAGAGAGAGGGAAAAAAACAAATAATAAATTAATAAAGTAACTGAAACTGCAAATAACAATTTCGATTAATGTAACTTTCCCTTACAGATAATCTATTAACTACAACAGTAGTAATATTTATTTAAAGTTCGTCACTAAAATTTGTATAGATCATCAACGAAACATATCTTTGTCTACAAATTGTAAAATGTAAAAAAAAAAAAAAAAAGGTTTATTTATAATTTAAACCAAGGATTAGATAGTTTGTAATGGGTATTATAGGTTTTATTATTATTTATGAAAAAAAAAAATTTTTGTTACACTTGTTTACCACGATAATACAGTTATGTGACTCTAAAATCTGATAACTGAAATTATCGTTATGATGACTAAACTACAAGAACTTCGTATATGTGCTTTCTTTATGATGTTTTTTTTTTTTTTTTTTTTTTTTTGTTCGTTTAATGCTTGCTTTCCTATGTTGCTTATATATATGTTGTTGTTGTCATTGTCGTATCCCTCATGGAAGGAAGGAAGAGGGGGGTCAACTTTTGTTTTGTGGTGGAGCAAACGTAGGTAAAAGTCTGACTTCTGCTCTGTGTCGCTGAAGAAGGAGGCCGATGCCTTCCGGGAGAACTTTTTAGGGGAAAACGACCCCACATTTGCGAATCGTACGGGAGAAAAAGAATCCCACAAGTAGTCTAACTCACGAGGCAAGAGGCCGAATATCACAAACACCATCGAGTTTCCTTGTTTTTTGAAACAGTGTTTAATAACAAAGCCGTCAGTGGATTGAACCTCCGCCCTAATGCTCACAAGTGGCGCATATATATATATTATATATATATATACTGTTTTTCTCATTTTGTATTCCACATGAGTCCAAAGAAATGACAAAAGGAATGAGTCCAAATGAAAGACTTATTCTAGGTCAAACTAATGCTAATAATCATAATAATGGCACATATTTACATCTTTCGATTATTAGTCAAAAGTTTCTGACATGCGTGCTTTACTGGTATTATTAATATGCACTCTTTTCTGCTCAGAAATTCGTATCTAGGTCTGGACATGGGCGGATCTTAAAAAACAGTTTGCGGGGTGTCAACGAGTTCAAAAATGATATGACCTTCATTTCTTTGTTTCGCTGCTGGCCACAGGTGACGCGTTGAATATTTTATCCGAGTTACGAAAGTTTCTTGAAGCTGTGTAGCATCCAGTGTCATCCGGTGTTAACTGGAACGATTCCAGAATAAAGCGGGAAAAAATGGCTTAGTCGATCTTACACAGCCTTTCGGAACAACGAAACCCTTCAGTTCTTTTCTTTTTATAAACATTAAATTAAGTGCAGTTATAGTTGTAAATCTCAATTATTGTAAAATGCTCAGTAAATTTAGTGAATTGGTATATAAACCTTATCTTCAGAATTAATTTAACAGCATTTTTATTCTTATAATCTTTTTTGAATTAAATGGAAGTACTAAATTTAACTAGCGACTGCAAAATGAGTTGCATTTTTTGTTTAATACACGAGTTTCATTCTTTAATAGTGCAACAAATTTAATTTCATTAATTTTTATTGTTAATTTTTTCATTCATTTCATTAATTAATTTTATTCATTTTGTTTTTCATGCATAATTTCACGAGTAATCGAGTTTATTACATTAAAATATAATTATAAAATTATATTTAAAAATTTTTTGACTGTATGTTTTGACATTATAACTTCACTTTCAAAAATCGCTGTATGAATTGATAATAATTTTCAAGGTATGCATATTCATTTCAAAAAAGATATAAGAATTGATATCAAGGTTGTTTTGTAAGTATGTTTAGTTTTTTTTTATTACTTACAGGATTTACTTTTATCAAAGCGTACTTATCTTTCTTTAAATCCTTCGTCTAAAAAAAATTGCAGCAGATTAAGAAATATATATTATCGCATGGTAAATGTTATTTTAAACGTTAACAGCGTGATATTATTAGATTAATTTTTTTTTGACATTAGGGTTAATAAGAATAAAAAAAAAAAAATTGCATAGTATGGTTCATCTATCTTAGAATAATAGGTTCGTGACCTTCGAATTTCGTTTTGCATGATAATAAATAAGATAACATTAATAACAGAGATTAATATGTTATCAGGCTTTACTAATCCTATGGGTCTCATGCTAAACGTTAAAAGTATATTTTTATCTGTTGTAATATAGATATATTTGTCCCTGTAATAAATAACTATATGATGATTCTATTACTATGACTTATTAGTAAAAATTGTAACATATTTTTATCGAATGAATAATATTTTAACTTAGAAAAAAAAGTGGATTTTTCCATCTATTACGAGGAATAACTTTATTTTTACTGAAAATAAGAAATTTTTTTTTTTTGCATTTTTATTTTTTATTTAAATAATTTTATAAGATTAATACAAATTCGTTTTTTTCCCTTTATCCTACTTAGTAGACAGCAAACATCTAGATAAAAGTCTAAGAACTGTGTGGTTTCATGGAAGGGGGAGGCAGCTTCTGTTGTGTTGGAGCACATGCAGGTAGAAGTCTGATTTGGCTCTGTGAAGGGTAGTGCCTTCCGAAAAGAGAACTACCCCCGCATTTGTATCATATGGGAGAAAACTCCCACCATGCAGTCCAACTCACGAGGCAAGATACTGAACATCACAAATGCCATCGGGTCTTCTCGGTTTTTGAAACACTGTCTGCAACAAAGCCTCCAGCGGATTGAACATCCGCCCTAATGCTCACCAGCTGCTCACGTTGCCACTGAGCCACGAGTTGGGGATATACAAATTCATAAATTATGTAAGCATTATCAATGTTTGCTTTTTTTATCTTAATTTTTCTGTTAAAATGTTATTTTTACACCTTGATAATGCGAGTGTAAATATTCAATAATGATAATACCGCATGCATAATCTATTGATCTTATCTGTTTAATAGTAAAAACAGTAGTTCATTTCTAACGAATCAATAATATTTCGTCCCAAATGAATAAATTTCTTTTTATATTTCTCCATATTAATACGTGGAAAAAATTGTATTGTTACACGAAATAAGAAATTTTTTTGTAATATTTTTATTTAGATATAAGTAAATAAATAAAACGATTTCGTAAAATTAAATCGAAATTCATCATTATTTCTTCAAAATTTCATAATCAGTTTCACCGAAATTAATTAAATATGTTAAGAAAAAAATTTTCTTTTGTTCCATTGGCGTGATTACGCTTAATTGAATACATTTCTTAGTTTTATTTGATTAATTAATTGTTTCGACGAAAACATTGCTATTGTTTTGCATCCCTTTTATTTTTTTTTTTTTGTGATAGAATCACAAATTGCGTTCTTTTCCTTGTTTGCTGCGTACCATGTGATTTTCATGAAATTGTAAAATGATTTCCGTTTCGATTGTACGATAACAGTAAGATTATACAATAATATAATATTTTTAAAAATTACGCTTTTCCTCTGTTTTATTTAACAATAAAGTAATAATATTGCTGAATTATCGCTTTATCAATCCATTACTTCCACTTTCAGATTCAAGAAGATGTTACTTCCTGATTGGTATGAATTTTTGGCGTACTCGGATTTTGCGTAATATACAAAATTTGATTTTATTATTTAGCATCAAAATGGAAGAAAAGGAAACTTTTTTCTTTTGATTAACATATTTCGTTAGAAATTGAACCGAAAGGGATTTCATTATTAAATTCGTAGAATATCACAAGAAATTTTTTGAAAAAATTTTTCGGTGCATGTTAACTTAATTTTTTCATGCATGGACTTTTTATAATGTGAATATCTAAATTTTCTAATAAACAATAAATATATAAATAAACAATAAAAAATAAGATCATGTATATTGAGAATCATCAGGAATAATGACTATTTTCTAAATTACTTCTCTTATTATATAAGGTAACGGTGATTTCGGTTCCGTCAACTCACAAAATTATTTTCAAGAATTTAACTTTACAGCTGTAACGACATAAAATATAATTTTTTATAGGACAATGTTAACTTTAATGTTTCTTACAACATAAGTACTATCACTACTATCTATACATACTATCCCAATTATACATACTGTCTTTATATTTAAATATATACGTTCTTATCGAGTTGGTCAGCTGTAACTATTTTCTCTGTTCTTGACTTATTAAGTTTTAGACAAAAAAAAAAAAAAAAAAAATGTACATGCCTGCATAAAATAGAAATGATATTAAAGGATAAGAATAATCTGTGTTTGATATAATGCTGGCCTCTTACTAAGTGGTAAAGGATTTACAAGATCTTCAAAATATTGCAATCCATGTCAAATATGCTTGCTTTCACTAAAAAGAAGTAATATATAAAAAAAAAAAAAAAAATTAAGTCGATTCCCTCTTTTTTTTTTCTCACTATATTACAGGAAGTCCTTTATAAATAATTTTCATTCATTTTCTTAAGTTTATCTGGCGCCCTCTATTGGTAGATATATGCAACTTAAATCTAAAAAAAAAAAAAAAAACAAAAATGAATGAATTAAATTAAATTAATGAATTAATATTTGAAAAAACTGTATTAACATCCAGTGTCATCCACTACAAGTTAAAAAAAAAAAAAGGTATTTGAACTTCAGTGGGTGAATAAAAAGTATTTTATGAACGATTGAAAATTTGAACAAGATATATAGGGAGAGTGTGAGCTAATAGAAAGAATTTAATAATCTGTATGTTTGTGTTAAAGAGGAAATAAAATTGATTAGGGAACATTTCAATATCTATCTAATATTATTCTTACTATGTAAAATTTGTATGCAGATATATAAATGTAATAGAATTTGAAAGCGAAATACAATATTTTTGATCCACTAATTTTTACCACTAATTTTGAACCACTGGATATGGATGCTGATGGTGCTCTATAAATAGAATTTGGCCTTCCAGCTGCTGATGTAGAGTGCTGATCGAGATGCTGATGGTCCACATTGCCTCAATATTAGTTATGTAAGGACGACTTTTTGGAAATGGGACAATGGAATTTTCTTTAAAGTTTTGTTTTTGTCTGTAAATAATTCTCAAATTAATTTTTTTAATTGAAAATTTTGCTGAACAATATTAATTTTATAGGAAGTTTGTTATATATTTTGCATCGATTCTTTAAAATTTGTCTCAATGTTTGCCAAATTGATTGCGCCATCAAACGGTATTTTAACATTGTGTTTGAAGTACTACTAGTCTATCATATTGGCTAATTCATAGCGGATGATCTGAAATTGTTAATCAACAGTGTTTACATCTAATGCACTAATTTTACGCAGATATTTGGGAATAAGCATTGATGGAAAAAAATTGCAAAAAAAAATATTTACAGATATTTATATATTTACGATCCAGATGTATTGCAAAAATTTAATTTTATTGTATATTAAAACTTGTCTAAATTTTCTTGCTACCTAGTATATACTTAGACTGAAAATTAAAAACTTAAAGAATTTAAAAATCCAATTAAATATTTTTTCAACCTTTAAAATTTTCTAAATAAATAGAATTAAATGTCTGTGAATAAACAAATTTTGAGACGTTAAAAACGAAGAAATAGTAGAAAATAATTCAGTTTCTTTGAATTTAATTTCGGTAGTTCTTCAAAGAATATACATAGAATCTTATAGAGAAAAAAATGTAATGCATATTTTTTCAAGTTTCGTAACTTATTTATCACTGTTTATTTTATTTCAATAGGATGACATCGAGAAATTGTCTTTAAGGATAAAAATAATGTTGAAAGAAAAATGACATTTCATTTAATGTTAAAGAAATCTTATAAAATGAATATTTTTCCGTTATTTAGTGTGGATATGACAAATTATTTCACACTATACAATAGTTAAACAAGTAAAATGATAATAAACACATGATGGTTCAATAATTTAATATTAAAATAAATATCAAAAATAATAAAAGATTGTCCTTATTGTCTCAAATATCGCTTGCATATTGACCTGAAGGAATGCATTGACATAAATGTGTTATTGTAAATTTGTTGTATCGTAAATTGTTATTTTCCTTTATTTTTTTTTTTTTTTTTTTTTTTTTTAAAAATCTGTATAAAATAAGGTTGCCAAATCTTATAAATGAATATTTTCCCGTTATTTAGCCTGAATATGACATTGTTGCACGCTATACAATATTATAATAAATACTAGAAAAACTAAAAATAATAAAATAGTGTCTTTATTGTCGCAAATATAGCTTGCAAATGGACCGGAATGAATGCATTGACATAAATGTGTTATTGTAAATTTGTTGAATCGTAAATTGTTATTTTCTTTTATTATTTTTTTTTTTGTTAAAGAAATTTGTATAAAATATGGTTGCCAAATCTTTCAATTGTACTTCTGAGTAACAAGCAATCCAATCCGAGCGACAGCACACGCAATCGAATTCATTTCGGCGATGAATTGTGAAGAATAAATCTGCAGAGAAAAGGCGGGAATGTGGATTAATGAGCTTATTTCACGTCTGGATGCAATTCGAATTTCCTCAGTTGTTCCATATGAAATGATTTTTGCCTTTTTTTGCTTTTTTCTTTTCTTTCTTTTTAAATACAAGTGTTAGAATCAGCGAGCGGAACGGTTAGGATTTTCATCATGGAAGTGTCGAAATGACAATGTATTTTAAAAACCTGGTTTTCAAGGGCAGGTCGTCGCACATGATAGTTCTCACGAATCCACCGGCCATAAGTGTTTTTTTTTTTTTTTTTAAATTATCAATTTTGCGGTGAATGTAATGAAACAGATTGCTGCATAAAAAGATATTTCCTTTCCATTTCTGAGAATACAACCCTCAACTGTTATATACTTGTTTGGTCATCTGTATGTATGTCATGGTGTAAACTGTTGTACGTGTAGAATTCTTCTTCTTTTGCTTTTTTTTTCAGATGTATATGTGTTTACTACAGTGCCTTCAGCAAGTTTTTACATAAAAGTGCCGTGTATACAAATTATTAAATTAAAAAGTTATTTAACAACATTTTGAAAATTTATTGCCTTGAATGTATATTTTTTGGAATAAATTTGTTTTAAATGCAATAAGGATAGCAGAATGGATGTTAATCACAAACATTGATTAAAATAATTAAGGGCAATAAAAATCTTTCAACTACTTGTTAAACATTTTTTAGTACTTAGTTTAATATCCATTTAAGGTTCTGTCTGACATCCAGAACAAACTGAACAAAACCTTTTTGACTTTTTAAATTTCTAGTGGTTGTTGGATAATTAATCCAGTAGGGATTTCCAGTTCTAATTAATTTCTCATATAGAATCAGAGCTTTTTTTCTTTAATGATAGTTTTAATGGGTTTATTATTTGTCAATAACAGCATAGCATTATTTGGTGTTGATTTGACGGCCCAAGTAATAAGCCCTAGAGCTTGATTTTGTAACAGTTCTAGTTTTTGCAATACTTGCTCATTTGCCGCAATAAGTGGTTCACAGCAGTAAGTAATTAATGGTTGAATAAAAGTTTTATAAGTAACATTTAAAGTTGATCGGTTCAACAGACCCAATGAACAGGACGACCTCCAACGATCTGCGGTACTTGACGGCTACTCGGAGACAGCGCTTTACTGGCGTGCCACAGAATTCTTAAGGCAATGACTTCGGTCATCTGTGCATTTTTTGGACGTTTATTCTTTTGTATTTTTTTTCATTGTTATTTTTGTTATTATTACTATTTTTATTCTTCTTGCCATTGGAAATAATAATAATAAAAAAAATTTAATATCCAGGAGCTTTGAACACCTTTTAATGATATTTGGTTTATTGCTCTACGGTCTACGCTCTACTTTCTTTTTGCTCACTTTAGGCTAATTAGACCGAGACCTACAGCTTAAACGGGGATTCCGAACCACTCACAAACATCCATGCCCCCGCCAGGATTCGAGCCGGAGATCTGTGGAATCAAAGGATAGAGCGATAGCCAATTGGCCATCAAGCTACTCTTTTAATGTTATTGATTTGAAGTAATTTCTAGTAAATTATGGACTATCTTAATCCATTTTTTCATTCGGACTACATGTTTCAGCTGCTGTTTTAAGGAAATTTTATGTCTCGAATTTTATTTTCAAATTCTAGTCAGATATATTCTGTTGGGTTCCGATGACGGAGAAGGAATTTTTATGACTTCAACCACAATCTAATAATCAAGTTAGTATGCTTCGGACTGTTATCACAATAGAGCCTCGTGTTTCTTAGATGACCGAAATTGATTGTCAGCTGATTGGAATTTTCGTTTAAGATCTCAAAATGCCTTTCTTTATCATGGTGTCATCAATAAATTCAAGCCTACCCAGGGGATGATATGCATCCTTACACTATAAATCCTCCATCGCCATAATCGACCAATAGAATAATAAATTCTCTTTTTAAATTTTTTTTTTTTTTTCGATTTTATCCGAGCCATTATGCAACCACCTTCAAACTTTTTATTACATTTACTTTCATTAGAATATATAATACCGTAAAAAGTTTTTTTTTTTTCCCCATGCTTTTGTCAGATGAAATTCCGATTCTTTACTCTAATGAAGAATTTCTCACTTATTCACTTTGGTATAAGTTTTGATAATTCAACTTATTGTGCTATATAATAATCTTTCGGGAGAACAAATATTAGTAGGATCAATAAAATAAATTATTATACTTAAAAATCCTATTATTGACAAAAAAAAAAATGTGTCAAGATTTATACGAATACGATAGGTTAATATTGTTTACTTGTGTATTATTTAAAATTTATCTTTATAAAGAATGGTACTTTCATTTTAAAAGCCACGTGAAATCTGAAATAACTGGGAACTCAAATTTTTACATTCTATGAAATAATAAAAATTTAAGTTTGCATTTTTAATGGATAGATCCTTTCTTTAATTTTAATTCAATTATTTTACAACTTATAGCAATTTATATGTAGGGTGATAGCAATTGGTTTGGGGCAAACTTTTTATAGTGGGCAACAGATTGTTTTCCTTTTCTTTTAAGAATTTAATTTAAATAAATGGATTTTGATTTTTATCAAAAACAGGTCTTGAGAAGAATTTTGCATTAATTGGACAAAATACAATTTTGTTATTGTATATATGAAAAAAATTGTTATGTATGAATTATCAAATTATAATATGATCATTTACTAAATTCTATTATGTTGTACAAAATTAGATTTGATCCGTTTCTTCTGTTTTACTGAAGAGTAATAACTGGCGATTTAATATATAATGTTGATCAAAAAGCGTTTCATTTGATACAATAATTGTACTTAAATACTGTGATAAAAATGAGTAGCAGACATTGCAATTCATAAATTTTGACTTACCTGAAATAAAAAATGGTGGGAATTCCAGGAAAAAAAGTGTGAAGGATTTCCTGTTTCATTAAAACACTTAAAATGTGTAATGCTTTCAATGAAATAAAAGGTTTTGAATTTCTAAATTTTATTTAGAATTGTCTATAAGCTGATATAAATGACACCATTTAATTCTTCGAAGTGACACAAAAGAACTGTTATTGTGTGTCAGCCGTGTCATTCGTATATGAGGAAAGTGAACGCTTATGTTTTGCAATTGACAAAAAAAGGAATGCCACTACTTAACGACATCATTTTATGTAATTAAAAGGCAACATCCCTTCATTTCGTGATGAACATCTTGATGAGAAACAGATATCTGGAATATCCACATTTGTTGCATCTCTTTTGATTTTTAGGTCATATTTTATCATTTTTATTTACTACGAGTCTCTAGAAAGAAGTATAAATTAAAAGGTGCGTTAATTTCTTTAATACATTTCAAACTTTAATTTAAATAACTTCAATACTCTTAACATTGGATTTATAGAATTCTTAAGTTTGATGTTTCTTGGGTTTCTTGAAGTAATTTTCAGAAACTTTTGCGAAATATGTCATCTTACTTCCATTACCTGGTAAATTGTATATATTTTTTTTTTTAATTTTGTGATATATTTCTTAGGCAATCTAGGAATTATGGTAATTATTATGAAAATTATAAAAAAATAAGTATAATGGGAAGATAATTTTTAATAGAATTTAATTGCTACAAAATTAGAATAATATGTTCTTTA
This sequence comes from Caerostris extrusa, assembly GCA_021605095.1. NCBI lineage: Eukaryota > Metazoa > Arthropoda > Arachnida > Araneae > Araneidae > Caerostris > Caerostris extrusa. The sequence continues at coordinate 68,950 of BPLR01006448.1, forward strand.
TTATACAATGACATTAGTAACACCGTCGCCATTACCTTAAGAGTGCAGTAATGAATGTGTGCCGCTTTCTTTGAAAGTGGTGTCAAGTCCATTTTATATTATATGGAGATATTTAAGGGTTTTGTATTTAAATTTGAACAATAGTGGTATATGCTAATACGCTCATATTGGGTTTTTTAAATCTTAAATTGATTTAAGCTTATAACGTTATGGTTTTTAAAATATTAGTGTAAAGAAATTTATACTTTTGATGACCTCAAATGGACTGACACCACTTTCAAAGTCAACAAAATGTGAAAATCATACATTTATGAATTATTAAATATGGAATTTAAATTGAGTCAAACCAATTTTTGGCCAAATCGCAAGATAGGGACCATTGGAATTTGGTGACTTTTTTTGTGGCGCCAACTGAGCGCTAAGTTGCCAAATGTAGTTTCTTATACTGTTTGCAATTCACTTCACTTATAATCACAATCCCTTACTGGCTGACTTTGGCGAAAAAAAAAATTTTTAATGGCAAATCCCAACGGTCCCTGTTCTGAGATTTTACCCAAGTTTTTTATGAGTTTTTATTAAATATGTCAAAAAAATAAAAAATGTGATTTTATTTCAATATTTCTTCAGGTAATGGCATTTTAATTACTTTATTTACATCTTTATATTAGTAGGTGTTATTTTTAATGTTTGTGTTTAATTTTTAATGTTAATGTTTTAATGTTTGTTTTGTATTTTTAATTTTTGTGTCGTCAACTGAGCGCTAAGTTGCCAAATGTAGTTTCTTATACCGTTTGCAATTCAGTTCACTTATAATCACAATCCCTTAATGGCTGACTTTGCTGGAAAAAAATTTTAATGACAAATCCCAACGGTCCCTGCTCTGAGATTTTACCCAAGTTTTTTATGAGATTTTTATTAAATATGTCAAAAAAATAAAAAGATGTGATTTTATTTCAATATTTATTCAGGTAATTACATTTTAAGTACTTTAATTACATCTTTATATTAATAGGTGTCATTTTTAATGTTTATCATTATGAGAAAGTTTTAGAAAATAGTCCTGGTGTAATGGAGGAATATAAGGTAAAAGATCTATCGTATCCTTGAATTTTTTCGGATTTGATGCGCCTGGCATGATGATATAAAGGTGCTAGAATTACATTTTCAAATTTTCGTGATCTTTCTCGTCTGGGGATATATCTAGTGTTTTCAACTGCGAATTTTCATAAAATGAAGTTTTATACAGCATTGTATATGGTCAACAGATATGCACACATTACTAATAGCATTTTCAGCTCTAGTTGTGGAGTCCTCTTCTGACGATGATTTTTGATTTTTCTGACGATGATTTTTCATCCGAAAAAATCCGAAATTTTTTATCTCATTAACAGTGTTGCCACATATATAAAAATGAAGTAGAGAAATTATGTAAGATAATTTTTTAACCAAATATTATGACTTTGCGAAAGACAGACTTAAACTACTTTCAAAGTAATTATTATATTAGCAATTTTAATAACTGCGTAAATTTATATTGACAAAATTAATGGAAATTTTGAAGGAGTTTTGGGAGGAACTTTTTTTATAGATAAAAAGCTCATAGCAAATTGCATTCACTGTTATCATTAACTAACTTTTTTGCTAAAAAATGAACCTACACCACTTTCAAAGAAAATGGCTCATATAACCTTTTTTTTTTAAATTTGTATTATTTTTTCTGTACATAGGATATTTTTTAACTAATTTATGTATTTTAAATATCTTTAAGTTCTTCTGAAAATTATTTAAATAAATAAATTACATCATAGATAGTCTAGATTAGCGCATTCAAGTTGAGTGTGTTATTGACAGAAGTTCTACATTCTCGGCATAAATAATAATAATTTTAATTAATAGAAAAACAATCATGTTCCATATTTTTAATCTTACAAAACTAAATTGAATGTATTTAAAATTGGTTGACCATGACGTCTTTTAAAGTAAAATTGACTTATGGCGAGGCTGTCACTGCATCTTATGTTTTTTTTTTTTTTTGTTGTTGTTCCAATGCAGCTGGCAAACACTTAGACAGCTTGGTCTTGGATGCCTTAAGGTAAGCGCTGCACAGACGTTACTCACTTTGTATTACCCAGGGGGCGCGTGTAACTTGAAGATACGGACGCGGCGTAACAATGCCCCCGCAACGCTCTACGATCCTATTAGGACCGGGACCTACGGTTAAAAGTGGATTCCGTACCACTACAAACATCCATAGCACCGCCGGGACTCGAACCGGAAACCTGTGGTACCGAGCGCCAGAGTGCTAGCCACTCGGCCATTCAGGCCCTCACTGTATCTTATGTACGGTATCAAAAATTCCGTTAATGTAAAAAGCAATCGTTAAATTACTTTGACTTTAAACTAAAGGTTTTTTCAAAAGACTCTTACTTTCATATGGAAAAAAAAAAAAAAATTCTTTAGATATGCATTGAATAATTTAAATAAACAGATATATCTAATTGTTTGCGATGCGAAGAATATCTAAAGTAATAAATAGGATGTATTATTTAAGTAATCTTAGAAATCTGCTATTTTTTACATCAAAGATATTATTTAATGTTCCTTTAGAGATTTTATGATCTAATGTGCGTTTTTATATTTCTATCGTTGAATATGCTTTCTGTATTATTTTAGCATAAATTTATTGATCATGGTAATTTTTCTTGTAATTCTCCTTGCATTCGACAAAATTCTTTTTCAACTTTATTTTGATATGTCATTGTAAGATAATATTTTAAACAACTTCGTTTCCTGAATAATTTTTTGACTAATAAATAACAATTATACGAATGCTTTAATTTTAATCATGTATTTTAAAAGAGAAAATAAAAATTATGTAGCATGATTATATTATAAATTAGATTATTTATGCTATTAATTATTATATTATTATTAATAGCTTTTTATCAACTTTCAGATATTACTTTAAAGATTGAGTTTTTCTTCATGTTAATTAAATTATTGCTTGTGTCGTGGAATTTATGTAGTAAATAAATATTTTTCGTATTCTCAGAAATTCGGTGAAATACTTTTTTGACTTTTTTATAAGAGACAGTAAAAATGTTCAATCTCAATTATATGACAGCATTAAAAGGCAGAGAGTGTTTTTGATTATTATGTGTCAATTATATTTCATTCGTAAATATTTTTTTCAAATAAATTAATGTGATTACTTGGGCATACAAATTAATGAGCATTTCTCACAAACTGTTTTCAGAAAAGAGCGGAATTAATTTATGAAGTATGGTGTTTTGATTACTGATTTACAGATTTGTCTGTTACTTTTTGACAATTTTCTGAAATCAGTTGTGTAATCCACACATGCCACATTTCTTTGAAATTTCTGTTTGTCAGTGAAATGAAATGAAGTATTCCCAAAAGCAATTAGTCGAACAGAACTGCACCAGTGCCTTTTTTGATGGCATATCTGTGTTCCGGACAGTGAGAGAAATAACCACATTTTGAAATCGTGAGAGCCAGTGTTAATTCTTCTAAGAAATTTTCTTAGGGTGTGTTGTTTTCTCCGAAAGAAGATACGATGGTGAAAAAAAAAATCATCTATGCCTTCATTATTCCAGATTTCTGGATTAAATTATCTAATAATAGAATCATGTGATATCCGCTTAAACACTTTTAAAGTATTTTCAAAGGATGTGTTGCAATTTGTTTTTAAAATTATGAAATACTTTTATTCGTAACTCAGTTAGTTAGACTGTAATTATTCATACTGAGAGCGTCTTTTTGTATTGTATTGTATTATATTTTTATTACAAGATAATAAATTTGTGCAAAATAATATGCAGCGTAAAATTATCCATAATCAATGAAATATGTTAATTTTATTACTTAGTAACATAAAATATGTCCGAATCGTGGCTTAGTGGCAACGCGTGCCTCTGGTGAGCATTAGGGCGGGGATTCAATCAACTGGCGGCATTGTTGTAGACACTGTTTCAAAAAATGAGAAGACTCGATGGTGTTTGTGATGTTCAGCATGTTGCCTCGCAGGGTCGAACTACCTGGTGGGAATTTTCCGGGCTTTCTCCTATACGATACCCAAATGCGGAGCAGTTCCCCCTAAAAGTTCTCCCTGAAGGCACTACCCTCCTTCTTCTTCAGCAACTTAAATCCGAGTCAGACTTCTGCCTATAGATGCTCCATCACAACAGAAGCTGATCCCTTTTCCCTCCATCCATGAGTAGACTATTCATGGGATGTCCGTCCCCACTGCAAGCCACAAGATTAGACACATACATATCTTTTAATTCATTGAGCTCCTAAATTAAAAAATATAAAATGAATTACTTGAACTTTTATATTGTGAATTATATTTGTAGCTAACAACGATACTAACAATCTCGTAGCAAATAGTTAAAATTAAGAAATTAATACTAAAGAAAAAATGGTTATACTGATGGTAATTTATAAAGGCTTCATTATGTTATTACTATTATTTACTATAAATCTTAGTTAAAATTAAATGTCAAATTTGCTGAGAGATTTCTTATTTAACGGAAAAACTGAATATTAGAAGAAAGATCAAAACATTTTTGATCATTAAGAAAATTATTACTAATTACTTAGTAAATTAGTAAAATTTCAGTCTGAATTAATGAATCTCATTTTATCAAATCTGATTAAGCTATTATATTTGGATAAATTTTTAAGTTTGTTCTCAATGATAGATGCGAATAATAAAAATTATCTATCATATATTTAAATAACTAACTGAATGGCCGAGTGGCTAGCACTCGGTACCACAGGTTTCGGGTTCGAGTCCCGGCGGTGCCATGGATGTGTGTAGTGGTTCGGAATCCACTTTAAACCGTATGTCCCGGTCCTAATAGGATCATGAGCATTCCGGGAGGGCATTGTTACTCTGCGTCCGTATCTTCAAGTTACACGCGCCCTCTGGGTAATGCAAAGTGAGTAACGTCTGTGCAGCGCTTGCCTTAAGACATCCAACACCAAACTGTCTAAGTGTTTGCCAGCTACATTAGAACAAAAAAAAAAAAAAAAATACTTAATTAACTTAAAAAGTAACTACCTACTATTTTTAACTCATATTACATGAAGGATAATAGCAACAATTCTAATGAAAATAAGTGTCTGAAAAAATGAACAAACATCAAACATGTTAACTATTCGTGATGTTTGAAACTGAAATTTAATAAATAAGTATAAATTTCTTAATATTTGGTTTCCTGTTAATATTTAGTTTCATAAAATGTCTAACAATGCATTTTCAAATTTTTTACAACTAATATTAGAAATATCTTCTAACAAAAGATGAATTTTTATTACATTTATTTCAAATTCTTCTGCGTTCAGTTTATTAAAAAAAATTATAAATTATGTTAGAGCAGGGAGATGTTTATATTTGTGAAAGCCACGGACCCCCATTCTGAAAAAACCTAGAAAATTATAAAATATATGTATTTTTTTCTTCTTTTTTTTGTAAATAAAATAATAAAAACAATAAAAAAATGCAAATAAAGAATTGAAAATATCATATTACATTCACTGAAGAAGTGTTTTAGTATTTGGTTCTATTTTTGAAATAGCCAAAACAGTAATCAAGTGACTTTTCTTTATCAGTTTTTACTGTTTGATATATGAAACTGATAAATAATGCAACTGATCCTATATTCATGGCTAAAATATTTGTTCACAAATATGTATTGATCCAAACAGACTTGCGGATTTTAATGTATTATCTAACGAAAACCACATTTACTGTTCTTAGTGCAATTTTAAATGAAATGTTTTTGTCAATAAATGTCATAGAGATAAAAATTACGTTGATATGAACCCTGCATCCGGGACAGCACATTATTGACAAAGTATCTAATCTTCTATTTTGATATACATTATTCATCATTCATCAGCGGCGCAACAGCCCCATGGTGGGCCAAGGCCATCTGACTACTGGCAGGTTTCGCGACCAGAAATGTTTTGTTTTTAGGGAATAGGATTGTCAGCTATACACCGGACCCTCTACAATCACAATAGACCGAGACCTACTGTTTAAAGAGGATTCCGAACCACTACAAACATCTTTGGCACCTCCGGGACTCGAACCCGAAACCTATAGCATCGAGCGCCACGGCATTGATATACATTGGAAACATTAAATAAAATATATTTGCATTATTTTAAAGTTTACTTTTTATTAAATTGAAAGTTGCATCACATTAACTGTTTAATGTTTTATCAAAATCTAAAAAAAAAAAAAAAATTTAAAAAAATCACGAATTATATATATAATATATATAATATTATATTGAATAGACATGAGACGAGGCGAGTTGCAGTCGGTGCGTCTCTGATTAGCGATGTTTCCAAATTTAGCTTAATTGCTGGAAGCTCTTCTTTTCTCACAGTGTTTTTTGGCCATTTTTGATGACGGTGGGTGCAGCTGAATTTTTCTAATTTTGAGCCAAGTCATGATTTGTGTCATCTGTTGCGTTATTTATTTCGCATTGCTCTGCAGAGTGAAAGACACATGTCCGTCATTCAGATGTCAGTTCCTCTGCTGTCAAATCAAATCCAAGACGTTCTTCTTTTTTGACCTTTGAAATTAATATATATCTTTTTTGTTCCTTTTTTTAGTGGTTTAAAAAATGCGTTTGAATTTTTTTTATCTTCAGGTAAAAAAAAATATATAGATTAAAGTTTTATTCAGATATACACGAAAGGGTGTATGTTGACTTTTGATTAAAAATATTTTATTAATTTTAAAAATTGTTTTCAAACAATTAGTGAATAATGGTCATTTTGTAACTTAATTTGTTAATTATACAGTAGTTGTTTAACATTTTAAAATTAAAATCGTACAGAATTTTGTATCAATTCAATGATAGCACGGATATTTGCAGAAAACATTGAGAAAAGCATATTTCTTTCGATTAATATCCTACAAAATTTTGTATCAATTCATTGATAACGCGAACATATGCAGAAAACATTGAGAAAAGCATATTTCTTTCTATTAATATCCTACAGAATTTTGTATCAATTCATTGATAACTCAGATATTTGTAGAAAACATTGAAAAAAAGCATATTTCTTTCAATTAATATTCTACAGAATTTTGCATCAATTCATTGATAACGCGGACATATGCAGAAAACATTGAGAAAAGCATATTTCTTTCAATTAATATCCTACAAAATTTTGTATCAATTCATTGATAACGCGGACATTTGTAGAAAACATTCAGAAAAGCATATTTCTTTCAATTAATATCCTACAGAATTTTGTATCAATTCAATGATAACGCAGACATTTGTAGAAAACATTGAGAAAAGCATATTTCTTTCAATTGATATCCTACAAAATTTTGTACCAATTCATTGATAACGCCGATATTTGTAGAAAACATTGAGAAAAGTATATTTATTTAAGCATTAATTGGATAAATATGAAAAAAGAATAATTTACATTTCTGAATGAATTTATTTTGAAAAATTTTAACTGATGGTCAAATTCCTTCATAAAAGTGCGTTTTAAATATTACAAATCAATTAAATTTCATATAAACACTAAGATGAAATTTTTATTATTTTCAATACATTTTCTATATTTATTTTTCTATTGTAATTTTGAATTAATAATAATAAATTGTTATCCCATTTTTACTTCAGTATTAAACCACTATATTTATGGTTTAATACTGAAAGCATCATTTTCAAAATATACCATATGGCTTTATAGATATATATACCATACCAGATATCATCTGGCCATAAAATATATACCATATATAAAAAAAGATACCATATGGTTGATATGGTTTTATATCTTTTAAATCATTTATTTAAATCACATAGTGCTAATGTAATTTATGACTTTTTTGCGTAATAAATATTTTTTTCTACAATTTTACTTGGTATTACACAAGATTCTCACCGAACTATTTAAATTAATTTGCGTCATTTGGAATGTCTGAAGGAAGAAAACAAAAAAAATAAAAAGTAAAACCACTTCCTTTCTTCCTTGTCCTTAGCAAGATACAGCTTCCGTCTACGTAAGTAAAACGAGAAGCTAAAGTCAAAAAGATCATCAGATCTTAGGAAAGCGCCGATACTTAGGTTCTATTGACGTGTGGTCCTTAAGTAATATTTCTGGAAATACCCATCCGAACCCATGCTTGTTTTGAATGATTCGGACTTTCACTTTGGATTTAAGTATTCATGAAAAATTAATGGCAGCTATATTTTGTTGAACTTTCAATGTCCTCTTAATATTTCCATTAATGATCTCTCTTATTCTTAATATAAACAGAAAGAGGCATTGTTAAAGTTGGAAAAAATAATAACATTGCATAAAAATGCTATGAAAAGGATTAGAAGTTTGATGAGAGTGACATTTTCCTTATTAGAATTTAGAAAATAATAAGAATTAAGATTCTTAAAAATTAGAAAATAAATTCAATATGTTGATAATAAAACATTAAGTGTCGTTAAATATCACTGACGATTTCGGGGTTCAGAAATTCAGTGTATTTAAAAAAAATTTTCTTTGTGTTGTGTCTACTGAAATTGTTACGTCAATAAATATTTCGAATTTTACAAAATATATTATGACTTATAAAGGTGATAAAACTCATAAAAGAAAATAGAAAAACTAAAAATTTTTTTAAAGGCTACTTTTGCAGATAAAGCATAACAATGCATTATTTGAAATAAACAACCCAGTATGGTATTTGAAAAATTGGGAAAATGCTTTATGCTGTTTTTTTTTAAAGCTGTGTTTTATTTTATGCATTGCAAAGAAGAAGGATTAAGGAATTTTACACCAAAATTCATTCTATTATTTTTCAGGCATTGGATTTATAAGTTTAAAAAAATGGAATTGTGAAAAATATTCTTATAAAAACTGTCTTTATATATGGTTTGCAACCGTCTTTAAATGTGGTCTCTTAACTTTTTGTAATAAATCTTTTAAAATCTTTTTTTAAAGCTCTTAACTTTTTGTCTCTAATATTTTCTCTGTTCAAACTATAATGATTTCTCAGTTTCCTCTTTTTACCTGACGAAAAAAGGCGAAACGTAGTAATTCCTACAAAATGAGAAAGCAAAGTTAAATTCTTGAATACTTAGACAATTGCTCGTGAGATGTAAAGGGAACTTATAGTACATGTTGTTCGTTACAAAATACAGAGATTTAACTGCATAATGGATTGTTTGGGAATGGGTAATGCATTATGTATTAATTATACATTCAATCGTGAATTTTATAAATAAGCAGTTTATATTGTAGAGTTGACTTTTATCGGAATATCTTAATTCATACTCGGCGACTTACGGTGCAGATTCGTTGTTTGGGTCATAATGGATTTTTTTATATGTTAAATATAAATTTAATTTAATATTTTCATTATGAGTGGTTAATACAGTCAGCCATAGTGAATTATAAGAGTAGAATTGGGATGATATAGAAATTATTCGTTTGTCTTAGTGAGCGAAAAGCAATTGAAAACATTAAATTCTATTAAAAGTTTTTTACTGAATGTCAGATTGCTTCATAAAAATGAATCTGTCAAATAAAAAAATTTTATGGCAGAATTTATGCATGCAATATGTAACCTATCCGAATTGCTACCATCATCTTGGATTCGTTTCCAAAGCCTGGAGATGACACTCTGGGCGATTCCAAGTTCCTCAGATACTTCCAGCTGGGTACGTCCACATTCCAGTCGTCCGATAATTCTACACATTCCAGTCGTCCGATAATTATTATAAGAGTAGAATTGGGATGATATAGAAATTATTCGTTTGTCTTAGTGAGCGAAAAGCAATTGAAAACATTAAATTCTATTAAAAAGGTTTTACTAATTGTCAGATTGCTTCTTAAAAATGAATCTGTCAAATAAAAAAAATTTTATGGCAGAATTTATGCATGCAATATGTAACCTATCCGAATTGCTGGCAATGATGAACTTTCAGCGAATGAAATCTTTTAAACGTAATAAGTAAACTGGACATCCTGTGTATAACTTTAAATTTTTATTTAGATCAGTATTAAAAATCCGTAGTGGAGTTCGTAGAAGTTTATGCATTACTACAAGAACGGCGTATTAGAAATTTTTGACTAAATGTTTGCGTTATAGATTTAATATAAAGAGATGTTCCAACTCGCATGATTGCATTGGGCTAAATAGATACTTTTCATACGAGGAACTTCTGTCTCTGACACATCTATAAAGCTTAGGCACAAACCTCTTTGATATGCCAAAATGTTATGATAGCAGTATAAATACGAGGCTTATTTTTTTTCAACCTTCGATAGGGCATCCAGTAAAGACGTGAATAACAAAATAGTTTTATTATTATTAGTAAAATACAATCATTGTTACTTTTCCATATAGTAACCGTGAACATTGAGACGTTTGTGTCAGGGGGACGAGTTTTCCAATGTATTTTCATAATATGTTGCTGCCTGTTATGAAGAGGATATTGAAAAAAAAGTGGGAGATGCACGTTGAGATAGATCACTAAGGCGTCTTGTAGCTCTTCGTTGGTGCGGAAATGCTGACCCCCTCCAGACCACCTCTCGTTTGCCTCGGAAGAATCTAAGTCGTTCGGCACCAGATCTGGGCTACACGCCTGATGGATTTCCATTGTAATTGCGCAAAAAAATCTTTAATTACTACAGCAGTATGCAATCGTGGGTTGTCATGGGTCATAACAATTCTAGCTAGCGCTAGAATTGTTTTGCAGCTCATTTACGATGAATTGCTATTGCACTAATCTCTTCGGCCTGTAGGAAACGAATGATGCTGTTCCACTCGGAATTGGAGGAAAAAATCAATCATGCTGGCGAACGATGTAATGGGCCGGTCTGCAGCTCAGCTCCAATTGATGTTTCGGACTCCCCTGTCGGTGGCAGAGTTACGATGAAAAGTCTTCGTAGTGGTCACGCGCAGTTCGACTGGTCACTTAGCAGCGCTATTGGAATTTGAGGGGGATGGGGGTGAATTGGTCCTCGTAAATGCGATATCCTATTAATGTTAAAGCAAAAATTAACTTATACAACACCTTAATCAGGCCGATCATTTCGCATGGCAGTGAGTGCTGACCATTAAATAAATCTGAAAAAGATAGGTTGCTAATTTTTGAAAGAAACATACTTGGAAAAAGTTTTGGTATTGTAAAAGGTATTGGTATTGTAAAAGTTCTAAAAGCAAGCCATATTAGATGGCTTGGACACATTTTTAGATATAACGCCTCAAATCCAACTGAAAATGTTATTCTTTCAACAATTGAAAGCAGCCGAAGAAGAGGAAGATCTCTCACCAGATGGTGGGAGTTCAATTGGAAGAGATCTAAAGGGTCTGGGAGTCAACAGAGGGCGACCTATTGCCTCGACAGAGTCAGATGGGGGGAATCTCATGGAGATCGCCTTGACCTGTAACAGATGGCTGACGAAGAAGACATGCGATATCTAGTATTTAATGGATTTCATTGAGAATTTAACAAAAATTTTGATACACACTGAAATGTCCAGTATTCTGGAAACTGTAGGAAAATATTCCCAGGATAACAGAATTTAGGTATAAAATTTAGATTTTTTGTTAAGCAATAATTTTCTTAAATAAGTGTATCTTTATCTCGAAATTTTTACAGTACAAAAAGCTTTTCTTGCAAAAATTAAAATTTATATAGATCTATAAACATTAATAAAAATATGTGAGAACGTAGTGTCGTCGTAAAAAAATTCGTAAAAATTTAGCATTGATGTTAAGGTTTGAAACAGACAATGAATGAATTCTCTTTCTTCTGTTGCGCAAACTTTTATGAATAAACATTTTTGCAGAATATCTCTGCGAAACATTGAGGAAAACGATGTTAGGATGGTACTGGGACATAGTCACGTACGCAAACTGGTATTATTATAAAAGAAAATATTATGTTCCACTAATTTATTTTTGCCCATGTAAACTTTTTCTTCTCGTCTTACCATAACCGCAAAATAACCATGAAATAAATAAATAATAATAATAATAAATAACCTTTCTTTCTAATAAATTAGTTTGTGTGGTGTGTTTTTCTCTTTACAAAACATTACTTCTGCATATTTATTTTTGAGGATTCTACTCTGCATTATTAGAGAAATATTGACGTTCAATCTTCGGTTCTACCTCATTGCATTCTTTTTGGGACAGCTCTTCAATTAACTGTTCCAATCGAATGTTTGTAACCTTATCACTTTTTGGGTTCATCTTGCACTGAAAAGGAAACTGTCTTCTTTTTTTTATTTCTTGATGTTTTCAGGTTGGTAAGAATCGGGAAGTTAGTTTTATATTTAATGAGAATATTGCATGCTGTGCTGAAATTGATTCTTGACATTTATTCTTTCATCTATGACACATTATGTTGTATTGATGTTCCTCATCACCTTGATACATTGATTCACATTCCATTTCCCTACACTTCTTTTCTCAGTAATAGTTAGAATAAGCTATGCTTTGTTCTGAATTACATAAGCGATGTTTTAACTCTTGCATTTTATTATCAGTAATTATTATTTAAATAGTTTATTCATGGATTATTTTGATATCGGGTTTCAACATAGCAGTTATTTCATAATAGAAATAAAAGTTATTTTGGTTCGTCTTTAATAAAAAAAGTAAAAGTTACTTTATGAAGTACGTCTATATACTGCCGACTTTAAAAGTAAATCGTTTCGCATTATTTATTTTATTTATTATTATTTTTTTTGTATTTATTCCTACAAAATCCAACATTTATCACAGTCCAAAATTTATTTTATCTTTTAAATTTTTTTATTTAGTTTTAAAGGTATTAAAAATTAAAAAAAATAATAAAATCTTAATGACTAACTTTATTTAATGCGCTAACCACTTTTTGTAACCAATTATGTATGCCATTTATTTGTACTGCTGTTTATACCACTTAGTGCATATTGTCATAAACAGCAATACATAAACTGTTTAGGCCAATTGCACTATTGTTTGCGCCATTTATGTGTGCCACGATGTATTCCATTATATGCCAATTATATATGACACCAACAGTTCATTGACGGGTAGAGGACTATACAATGGACTTGATGCATTTCCAGGAGGATTTTGAGGAGTAGCTACCTTCTCATTTACGTGTCTTATAGAAGAAATCGGAAAACTCCTATCATATGCCTAAGAGTCGACATGGGATGGCTAAATACTCAATCACAATTGCCACTGAGTTCCCCATATTGGAAGCTATAATTGCTACATTCTTCATTAGGGCATCCGAACATCTGCTCCCAGCTGCGACCTACTGTATTAAGTAATATTTCTAGAAGAAAGAAAGACAATTTTAATTATTAATAATGCAATAACTTATTTATATAAGTAATTTTTTGTGTGATGTAAGTAAAACTTCGCACTGTAAAGCAAAGTTTCGGACGGATTTTCTCATAAAAGCATTGCACTTATATGGAAAACAATGATTAACAAAAAATATCATACAAATTTAAAACTTAATTTGCTTATTTTTTTTAGCGTTCTGCTGAATTTTGCTTCAGCTTCAGAGGAAAAAAATTAAACATGATCATTCGGAGAAGAAAATTATTCCGTAAGCAAATTAGATCTAAAGTCGAATTTCATTTGCCATTGTAAATTAAATTCTTCAAAGACTTAAGAATTTGGAACTTGTACTTGATGCCGAAAAAATTAAAACTTCTTTGGGCAGCAGCTGAAGAGTTCGAACCCAATGGGGAGCTTTCTTGTCTACTGACTTATTGCACTCATTCCTGTCGACTTCTGGGTTTCCTCTATTACCGTGCCTTGAATTGAGTTTCATTAGTTTAGAAACCCAGTTACCTTCATAACAGCTTCAAATTATTCAGAATTTATATTAGGGAAATATCACTTCTTCGATCACACTTGGCTCTTGTGAAGTTATTAATCTTGATTCAGCTCAGAAATTTCACTCCAATTTAGTCAATGATTCTTATCATTCTATAGCTTTTACGTCAAATTTTTATGTTTCATTTAGAATGAGCAAGTAGTCGAAGTATATTTTGTTTGTTTTGTCTTGGAATGCTCAGAATACATTTCGATTTTTATTTATTTATTTATTTTTTTTACAATTCAAAAAATAATATTTTAGCAAAAGATAGTAATTAATAAATACGTATGATGAATTTGGATGTATATTCAATTATACGTTTAAATTCATCTTTCAGCTATTCAATTCAAATGGCTTAAAATGAAGAAATTTTTATCTTTTATAATTTCCCCACATATTTCCTTAATCCATGATTCTGTGTGCGAAATTATCCAATGAAATTTCGCACTGACATCACATGATATGAATGAACCCCGTCATGCTGGATATGCATAGAAAAACCTAAGATAGAAAGACTTGTCCAAACCCAGGGCAGTATAAAATTCTTTGTGTCATATAATAAAGTCACAATAAATAGATGTACAATAAAAATAAAATAAATACAAATATTAATTACAAACATTGCATATATATAATGTGGTCTTGTAAATTTACCAATATATATATTGGTAAATTTACACTCATGTCCATAAATTAAGGATAATTCAGAATCACACAGAAATTGAACTCTAAAATAAAAATTTCACCTCTAGAATTATCACACACATCTTGAAGAAGAATATGCAAATTACAGGAAGCCACCAGATGGCGCGGATAGTACGTCACAATGACGAGAACGTAAGAGAGGGGTATATAAGGAATGGTGGTAAAGAAGTAAAATTGTTCACAAGCGCTTTAAAAGCCTTTCAGTGCAATAATCGCATAGTTATGGCACAAAGGAAGCATTTGGATGATTTTTACGTGGTAGAATTATTGGACGACTGGAATGTGGACGTACACAGCTGGAAGTATCCGAGGAACTTGGAATCGCCCAGAGTGTCATCTCCAGGCTTTGGCAACGATTCCAAGATGATGATAATGTAAGTAGATGCTACAGTACAGGTCGCCCCCGAGTTACAACGCCGAATGAGGACCGGTATTTAGCAGTTACTGAAAAGAAACAGACGGAGCACAGCATCAGACCTGTCTCGTCAGCTCTCTTCAGCTACCGGTACGACAGTTTCAAGACGCTTGTATAGACAGACCGTGTACAGACGCTTAGGGCACATTGGTCTATATGCTCGTAGGCCTGTCAGATGTGTTCCACTTACCGCAAGTCACTGTCGCCTGCGATTAACCTGGAGTAGAGAGCATGCATTGTGGACACCGCAACAGTGGTCTGGTGTGATGTTTTCCGACGAGTCCAGGTTTAGTTTGCAGTCTGATTCTCGCCGGACTTTCATATGGAGAGCGCCAGGTACCCGTTACCACCAAGAGAACATCATTGAACGACACCGTTACGGTGGTGCAGGATGGCTCGTTTGGGGAGGGTATTCTTGGTTCCAGAACTGACCTGCATGTTCAGAGTGTAACGATGACAGGCCACATCTATCGGGATGTCATTCTGGAACAACATGTACGTTTGTTTCGGGGCACCATGGGGGCTGAATTTCTGTTTATGGATGACAACGCCCGTCCTCACCGTGCAAACATTGTAGACGAATGCCTTCAATTGGAGGATATCATCCGTATGGATTGGCCAACACATTCACCGGACTTGAATCCAATAGAGCATGTGTGGGATATGCTTGGCCGACGAATTGCAGCCCGTCAACCCCCTCCCACCTGTCAACTGGAACTTCGGAGGGCATTGCTTGATGAGTGGTGTAATATTTCCCAAGATCAGATTGATAATTTGATACTCAGCATGCCTAGGCGTTGTAAGGCCTGTATTGCATCGTCCGGGAGACATACTCCATATTAACCATCATACTAACCATGTTATACTGTTTTTTGTAAATAGGTTCTGTTTTGAAATTTGCTCCAGGGAGTAAAAATCGCAATTTTTATTAATTATTTCAAACATATAGCATCTTTTTTGCTCTTTACCTTTTGTTTAATAAATAGACTTTACAAATAAGTCAAATTTGTTTTGCTTCTGTCTCGTTCTTTGCCTGAACTTCATTATCCTTAATTTATGGACATGAGTGTAAAAAGAACACATAACATTACAAAAAAGAAAAGGGAGATATATATAGGATTTAATAAATATTAAAGTAAGAATTTATAAATTAAAATTATTATAAAACAATCTTCTTATTAATGAATTGACGAAACTTTGAGGACTGTGTGACTTTTGGAGTGTCATTTCTTTCTTTAAAATTTTTCTTGGATGTTCAAGCCTAGAGCAATTAAAAGGAATGGAATCGAAATTCTGCATGTTGAAAAGATCGGTTGAATAAGTTTAAATTTGTTTTAATAGGAGTTACAGGCCGTGAGTGATATTAAGTTAGTCAGTCATAAACTAGTCCCGTCATGTACCGAAAGAAATATATTAAATATTAATTGGACGCATTACATTGCGTGGTTTCAAAAATTATTTTAATATTAATCAAACGCAAAATAGACCATTTAAATGTTTTTTTTTTTTTTTTTTTATTATTTGTCTATTTCTTTTTGTATTCATGTTTAAAACTTTTGTTCGCAAATATATTTTGATCCAAAAAGGTTGCGCATTTTCATGTATTATCTGCTTTGTCTAATGCAATTTTTAAATGGAACATGTTTTTGCCAATAAATATCATAGATTTAAAATTACGAGCAATGATTTTTTTAATTGTCTTTTCAAGCCTTCATGGGCATTGAATTCAAGAATTTCGAGTTTTAGAGTAGTTACTTTACAAAGGTTTAATTTTCTCTTTTGTCAAATTCTGTTATCTGTAGTATTTTAATTAACATTTGGATAAATTGAGATAAAGCAGCATACACCTCAAAGTACCACGTCAAGTCAGTCAAATTTTAAAATTACTTAAATGGGGATCCTTCATCCATGAACAACCTGATGGGCAATTGGCTAGTGCTTTGGCCTTTGATACCACAGGCTTCAGGTTCCAATCAGAAGGGGGCAAGGATGTTTCTTAGTGATACGAAATCCACTTTTAAAGTGTAGGTCCCGGTCTCATTAGCCTAAAATGTGCAAAAAATGACCGTAGAGTGACAAATAAAACCAAACCTTCATCCATGACAAAGGATCTGATCTTCTGGATTAAAAGTAAAACACGAAACATTGAATAAGATTCTTTTCTAGTATTTAAATGTCCATTTTTTTTATTAAATTAAATCTGAATTTATTTAATTTATTCACCTATTTCAGTATTTCATCAAAATCTGAAAATATTTCAGACAAATTACTAATTATATTTTTAAATAAATGGGTATATTATGAAGCTGGTTGTAAAAAGGCTTCTGCCAAACCTGATGTGTATGTATTCCTACCATACAGTGGGGCCCGGTCTAGCGCTCCGGCGCTCGGTATCAAGTTTCGGGTTCGAATCCGAGTCCCGGCGGTGCCATGGATGTTTGTAGGGGTTCGGAATCCACTTTAAACTGTAGGTCCCGGTCTATTTAGCCTAACGAGTTCACAAGATGACCGTAGAGCGACAAACCAAACCTGTCATACAGTGAGGTCAGCCGCCAGTAGATCAACAAGATGGAAGCAGACCTGTAATCTGTGCTTGCCTACTTATGCAACCGATTGATATTCATGAAACTATTAACGAGATTCATTAGAGTCTCTTTTATAGTTAAAATTGTACTTTTGGCTACACAAGAAACTGGATATTGTGGGAAAACAAAAGCTATTAGCATACAATTAGGGGGTAATAGTTCCAAACCCATCGTTTACTTACTGCTGAACACTGAGAAAATAGGATACAATGTGAAATGAAATTTCATTACATTTAGGCCGTTGCAATGCTTCTTGTTTCAAATTAGTTTAGAAAATTTGTCTACTTTGTTATTATAATAGTTCTCTTTGTGGTTGAGGAGGTGGGTTTTAAAGTCTATTTCTAATTCAAATAAGGCATGAATATTAATCTAGGCCACCGTAGTAACCAATTGCAGTACTGTAGTGCAATGCTAAATGAATGAAATTAAATTCTGCAATTGGTTTGATTTTTATTTTAAGGATTATTCAGTTTTTTTCTCAACGCATCAATAAGTTACGTTGCATTTTTTTTGTTTTAAAAGTATTTATTTCGAATATCATGTCGTATTATTTTGTATCATATAAGATGGTAAGTTGGCGTGTGATGCCGACAAAAACATTACAACAAAAAAAAAATTATATATTGTATCATGCTGGCACCACTAATGTCTAAAAGTTAATGCTCCAGTTTTTTTTTTTTTTTTTTTTTTTCTTTTCTTTCTTTGTGAATCTTTTCGGTTACAAAAGTTTGTTTAAACTGTATTCCCTGTTTGCGGTTACCGGTAAGGTTTTTCCTGCGATAATTTTCTGTGCACCACATACCTTCGAACTCGGGATGGCAACGCCTCTGGGTAATCTACTTTTGGATACTTGGAACACGGCGACTTCCCTTAACTGGAACAAAATGGCGGTTTAGTGGAATCGAATTTATGACGGATGTGCTCCTGAGGCCCCGAACAAACGACTTTTTTCATTGGTTGCCACGTTCCTTGCAAGTTGCCTTCTATACATAAGAAATTGCATAATGTGCAAGTAAGCCCCTTCATTATAGTCACACTACTGAAATATGTATTTATTTTTATTTTTTTATGTTTTGTCGGAAAATGTCGGTTTACACTGGTCGGAAACCTCAAAGCCGGAATTTCGAAAGTGTAGAACCATCCGGTAATTCGAAACCAGGATGCCTTATTTTCTGAGGACTTTTTGTACTTTCGAAAATTTAAATCAGATTCAGGATTTTAAAAAAATTATACGTTTGTTTTGAAAATTCCTTAATTTAATTTTTAATAAATGCATAATCAATGCTATCGCATCTGCATTATAAATTGATGCGAGTAAAAATTAATGTAATCTTTTTTAATTATTAATAATTTAATGCAATTATAAGATTTTCTAATTCGGAGATTTTGTTTTAACTTATTTACAATTGCATTCCAAATTATAGCATTTTTCTGAGAAAAGAAAAAATTGTATAAGCTACTAATTTTATGTAATTATTAATGCATTGATTCACTGTGATTATTAATTTAGATTGATATAGACAATAATAATTGTCTATATCAATCTTTTCGTTTCTTGTTTTTAGAATAGATGTTTAAGTAAACCGCCGAAACTCATTTTCATCCCAATATCATTGATTTTTTTAAAAATAGTTATGAAATCAGTATTTCTTGTGATATAGCATGCCAATGAGAATTAAACTAAATGTATTTACTGTTCATTAGTAGTATTTTGTAGTTAATGAAACTTTTGAAATAAAATTATTGTAATTAATGTTGAATGAAAAAGGTATTTAATGAATTATTATTGATTTCTTTTGCATTGCAACTGATTATAAATATTTTCCAAACTTGTTTTAAATCTTTTTTCGTATCAAAAACCAGAAAAGCATATTTACAGTGAGTTGACAACTTCGATTTTATTTTCACTGGGATGTTTTGCCTTATGTTTTACTTTATTGTATTATACATTGATGTTAAAATCCTTAACATTGCAATTTTTTAATATGTTTTGATTTGAAATAAGAAGTTTCCTAAAGTTATTTAAAGAAAATATCTATACAATAAATATATATTAATATATTATATATTGTGCAAAGCATCCGATTTTTAGTTTTATATCGTCCATTTCAAATTTAAAAATGTTCAGACTAATTATTTAAAATCATATGCATCCAAATATTGAAAATTATTCTTTCAATATTTTAAAAGTCCTAACTACTATACATCGTTAAAAAATTTAAAAATTGCAAGTTAGCTTTTAATTTTTTTTACTATAAAAATCTAACTATTTTTGTAACATTTCGGAGGATAAAGAGTTGATCCAATAGTTAATTGAATAACTTAATCTGAATAATTAATAATTAATAATCTTGAATAATTTAATCTGGCGTAGGTATTAGTGATTGAATCGTATTTTGATGATTGTATAAAGATCTTATTTACAAAATGTTAAAATCTGTTATAAATCATGAAGATTCCGTAATACAAGTCGTAATTTGTAATCATGTGAAAACTTAATAATTTTAAAATTAAATTCAGCCTACATTTGACTTAAAGCATCACATTTTTTAAACTTAGATAGTTTAATTTTTATAACATTTGAAATTAGGTTTTGAATCGGGTAATTAAACGTTCCACAGCATTTGTTTCTCGAAGAATATTTTATACTCGTTTTACTTATTTTTAATATTACCTAAAATTCATTATAAAAACGAAATTCGACGTGGAAATTATGCAAGAAATTAAATAAATTGCAGTTTAATTATCCTAAATGATTCGCTTTGACTTTAAAAAAGTTTATCAAAACCGTTTCGCGGCAGTATAATACGAACTAAAATGATTCTTAAGAGATTTTTGGTATGCTTATAATTCAACAAGTAATATAAAAAAATATTTTGAAGTCAATTCCTACTTTTTTTTTTTTTGCACTGTATTGCCGAAAATCCTTTATAAATAATTTTCATTCATTTTTTAAAGTTTATCTGCTTGCCATCTACTGGTAGATATATGCAACTTAAATCTAAAAAACTAAAATTAATTAATTAAATTTAAAGAATGAATTAATATTAGAAAAAACTGTATTGACATCCAGTGTCATCCACTACTAGTACAAAAAAAAAATGTATTTGAACTTGAGTGCACGAATAAAAATTGTTTTATGAACGATTGAAAATTTGATCAAGATATATTTAGAGAGTGTGAGCTAATAAAAGGAATTGAAGAACATCTCAATCATCATAAAAACAAAGAAAAAAAGTTTGAAAATGACGTAATATTTATTTTTGCTTAACAATTATTTCGCTTCTGTTTTAAACAAGTTGATCCCCCTCTTTAAATATTGCCGCTGACCATCAAATCGCGTATTCTGGTTGTTAATAACCGATGATAATATCTTCAAAAAAGCAATTTTCACAAAGTGGCAATTACGCCAATCAAAGTCTGAACACATTTCGCCTTTTGTTTACATTTCCAAGTCAGAGGGACAACTCAACTTCAGCTTTGTTTTCATCGTTTGAGATTTCAAGGTTATTTGAACTCCGTATGTTATAATAAAATATTACGTCATTTTTTTTTGTTTTCAGTTGTATGCATTGGGTGAATTAAGGAAAGCGTAAACACAACCTACAATTTGTTGCGATAACGGCGCTGTGTTTGAAGAAAAAGTTTCAAGTTCTCGCGCCAGATACTTTTCATTTGATATTTAATTTCGGTGCTTCTATCATCGCATTTCGTGATAAAATCGTTAAAAAGAATAGCGCGCTATTAAAGAATTCTTAATGCGCATAAAAAAATCGAAATACTGTGTTGGCGATTATGTCATGGGAATATATAATTTTATTTGCACATTTTGAATTATGACTTGCAAAGTCTATCCTTTTTATCCCTGTTTTTGATTTTTGAATGGAAAAATTTAGAGTTCTTGATAGAGGAATGCAACAACAACATTCATATTACACTAAGTTTATGTCGTTTTATACTACTACTGCATATTATTACATCCAAATTTTGAAACTTAATGCATATTTAATTTTTAATGCAAAAGCAATGTATCAGTTTTTTTTTTCTTTGTTATTGTTTCTCTTTATTCTTTTTGGTTGTCACTGTGACGAGTAACGACAGTAAATACTGTTTTATTAAAAATGAAACCCAACTTATTTGCAGTAACCCATGAGTATACCATGTATGCCATATACTGAAAGCGCCATAAACTAGTCTAGTTCGTTTATATATTCTAATGTTACATATTTAACAGCATCATAGTAAAATGAGGAATTTGAATACAGAATATGTTTTAAAACCATAAAATAATTATTCTTGCTTAGTGTACAAGTAAGCAAGAGTAATAATGTGCATAACATAATTTTATGTTGCTTGTAATAATTATTCTTATCCTGTCTTTGTGAAAAACGAAACTATTGCTTGATTGCATCTTGTTTTTCTAGAACTTTTCATCTAGTTTCAATTAATGCCCGATTATGTGATTTGAATGTGATAGTTCAGATTAGCATCCTTCAATACTTTTGAATTCCCGCAGTACCTTTTCCGGCGAATTTTTTCGTTAAAAAATTTAAATTGCGACATGTAAAGCGATGAGGTATAAATATACTAAAGTTAAAAAATGTACTTGAAGTTAAATGGTTTTTTTTTTTTTATTGTTGAACAATTATTTTAGTGCACTGTAAAGCACTTTTGGCATTTCCTATGCCATTCTTTCACCAAAAGATGAAACGTTATTTAGGAGTATTTAGAGGAATGTAGGTTACTGGGGAATTGGGGGGAGAGTGTGCGTGCAATAAATCTCTTCTTGAAATATGTTGCCATCATCTTTTTTTCTTACATATATCTTAAATTTCCATGATTTTTGTAGCTTAATCTGTAGAAAAATATAGTTTGTCATGAACAAAACTTTCATCGGAATTTTTTTTTTTTTTTTTACCCAGACTTTTTCACACTTCTTGTGACACTTTTTTCATTTACTCGTATTAGTGAATTAACATTCGAGTATTTGCTTTAAAATATATTTTAAGTACTTTTTTTTTAGAAATTTATTAATAAATTTTTCTCCACAGTTTTTCATTTTAAATAAAATAATTGGTTCTTATTTTAGTGCTCCGTGAAGCCATTTCAAGTGTTCTGCGAAAAAAAAAAAAAAATCAAATGCGCTAACAACTGTTGCCAAAGACATTTGCAAACATATCATGTGATGCAAATGTGCAAAGCGGATTCTTTTATGTATGTTTTATTTATAAACAGAAAATAATAAATCGGTTTTTATTCTGCTTTGGGGGTTACAACTGGGCAGGATGTTTTTTTTTTTTTTTTGACGTGATAATGCCGGTTTAAGAATATGTTAAATTATCTTGTGATCAATCAGTGACTATTTGCAATGGAGGAATGTCAAAAAAACTTTTGGAAGTATCTGAAACGTAATTAGTGCAATAATTTGATTATTTAACTTTTTTAATACTCTTTTTATTAGTTTCATTCTGTGTGTTTATTTGTGTAACTGACTGTTTGGGCTCGATTTTGCCCTACTTTAAGCGATCAGATTTATTTAAACGACCGACGACACTAAAATATTTTGATAAGTTTATTATCTCATCATGATTAGGATCGTCAGGATTAGTGATTTTATTTTAACTTATGAAGAGCAATTTAACCCATGTAGAATGAAAGTACCTAAGACATTCAAAAACCTACGTAGGACAGTGGTACAACGGATAACGCGCCTGACTACGAATCAGAGATTCCCTGTTGAATCCTGGCTGGCTTGACATATTTGTATTTAGCCTTTTGTTTTCTCACAATTAAATTATTGTAAAAACTATAGTTCCAGTCCTCCGTACCGGGACCTCATTTAAATGTTATAGTTTAAAATACTAAAAACAAGCTTTTAGAGTCAATCAAACTAAAAAGTAAAAATAATTGTTAACATAAAAATAAAATTACTGACGAGAAAATGAATGTCACTGTTCTAAAAGCGTGGGGTGCTCGATATCAATCGTTATAATTTTTCACTAATTTCATTCCGAAATGCAGAGTTAGTTTAAAAATGATAAAGCACCCCACTCTTTTAGAAGAGTGACATTCATTTTTTCGTCAGTCATTTTATTCTAATGTTAACAATTATTTTTTACTTTTAGTTTGATTAACTCTAAAAGCGTGTTTTTTGGTGTTTTTAAACTATAATTTATTTCTAACTTTTTACTTGCATGTTTATTTTCGCAGCATTAAACAAAGAAAACATTCTTACGACGCCTGACAAATTATGTGCAATGAAAAGCATTTACTGTGGTAATGACACGAAAAAAAGAAACACAGAAATGCTCATTTCTGTTCAGGATACATACGAGGCATTTATTTCTTTTTAATAACTGAGCATTTAACAACAGAAGAAAATTTTAAAAAATATTTTTGCGTTGCATCGGAAATGCGTTCGTTTCTTTTGACTTCTCCAGTTCTACCGGAATTAAGAACCGACGTCACACTCTTCATATTGTGGGTTAGAATTTCATTGAAAACAACGTTCTGGATATCTATCAAGAATAAATGCCCGGGTATTGCACAAAAAAATACTAAATGGATTAATATTTTTAACGCCATGTCTTTTTTTCGAAGCAGGATTTTCAACGACATTCAATACTAAAAACAAGAAAACGCGGATGTCCGAGAAATTTAGAAGGGAGATACAAAATGACTTTATCATTTATTCGTTGCAATAGTGTCGAAACTATAGAAGTATTACTAAACTGTTGTATCACAGTAAATTTGAGAATTTTTTGTATTGTAATTTTAAATAATTTTTAAATTTGTTTTAGACAATCAATATCAGTATTTTGTCCTTTTATAAAAAGTAATGCATTTGAAGGGCCAACATAATTCCACATCCCCGCTATACGATTGGGCTGCCTGATGACCAATTGGCTAGTGCTCTGGCCTGGTACCACAATCTTCAGATCCGAATCTTGGCAGTGGCATAGATGTTCGTTAGTGATTCGAATTTGCCGTAAATTGTAGGTTCCGGTCTAATTAACCTAAAGTGTGCAAAAAATGACCGTAGAGCGACAAACCAAACCGCGACACGATTGAATTCTTTTTCTCTACAATAGGGGAGTTATTTTGCGAGCAGTGTTCTTTTCAATGTGTATTTCCTTTCAAAAATGTGTCTATCGCTGTTTTAAAGCTTACAAATTTCAGAATTTTGTATTCTCCGACTTCAAAAAGATTGAGAATCAAGTAGAGCAGTGGTTCTCGAGCTTTTGAAGTCGCGGAGCATTATTTAAAATCCTACAAATAATTGTAGACGCACTAGATATAAATTTCTGAGGAATATGATATCATAATAAAGTCAAATATTACAAAAAAAAAAAAAAAAATACGTTACAAATAAAATGAAATATACTTTAAGTTTATTCGTTTATGAGAAACACGAGCCTGACGTGTTCGAGTGATGGCTTCAAAGTTTGGGCATATATTTGAAAGGCAAATTCTCATTTCATTCTCAATACATTAAATATTTTCTTTTCACTTAATTGTGGTTATTGTAAAAAAAATCCAAATCCACATAAATATGTTGGTGAAAATTGTAGTAAAATGTTTTAAAAGTTTCAAGAGACAACCCTGTACGTTTAATCATCATCAATCCACGATCAGTGGATGCAACTGCCAGTTCTTCTGTTAACGTTAATTTAAAATCACTTGAAGTTTCCTTGAATGAGTTTCTAATTCAATTGTATTGTTCCGTGTTAAGAATTGAATAATAAGAATTTGTCTTTTTAATTTTTCTATATATTCGATCTCTTCTGAATTTTCTTGTTAAATGTTCTTCAACTCTTATTAGAAGTATTTCATTTATGCAAATACAAATGGATTACATTATGCAAATACAAATGGAAACATTTCCAAATTACCTATAATAGCTCTTCTTTTCCAAATCTGTAGTTTTCCTGAGACGTTCCTTTTATCAGTGTATTTATGGGATAATAATATTTTCCTTCCATTCTAATACTCAAAATATTGAGCTGCTCAATAAATCGGCCAAATACTGTAACTTAGCAACCACAAATTCCAGGTGGTAAAAAAATGTAATTGTTTCAAGTTCAATTGTTCAAAAATGTAAGTTCTTCGTGTGCACGGGAACTTATCTCCCTTTTAACAGCCATCTCACCTCAGTATGTAAAAGCAGTTGTTTGCGTTGTGAAACCATATCGATACAAAGCTTTTCGAATGAACGCGATCTGATAGGCATTGTTTTAATAAAGTTTACCGTGTGAACTACTTAATGTAAAAACTTTCTGAATTCTTCTCTCAGTGTTTTTGCCATCATAGTCCTCCCTATGAAGAAAGCAATGAGTTACAATAACATTATTTTTTTAATTTTTTTTTTTTTTTTACAAAAGATAAGGTTTTACATAGCCTACTGTGAAAGGGGTTCCATGTGTGCGAATGCTTACACACTACTTCCATATTAACTGCCATTTATCAAGATTATTTAAAGTGTTACAGATGTCCTCACTTTTTGTAGATACATTTAATTCTGATTGCTGATTTTCTAATTGATTTTCATTAATAAAATGAAACGAATGCTGTGAATTGTGCCTTGTTGGTAATGTATGTTGACTCATCAACTTGCAATGCAAAATTTGTAGTTAATTACCGCTTACATTTTTTTTTTCGATATCGGAAGACATTTTTATAATACGTCTGTTAAGTGTATCGTTAGACAGAAGAAACTGTTTTTTTTTTTTTTTTTTTTTTTTCCATTGCTCTTCATTTTCTAACATTGCCGCGACAGTTTTCTCAGCATGTAGGCAAAATCAATGACTCACCTAAAAAGTATGAGCTTTCATATTTTTTTGATATCGGTTCTTAGACTTGATAACCGATTTGAGCTTTATCAGAAACAGTCATTATACTTTTTAAAAGAATTTCTCGCCTCTGCTTGCTTACTGTTCAAACAATCTCTTGGGGGGGGAACTACAGATTTTCCCTGTAAATTAGTGTAAACTTTTAAAATGTTGACTAATTTACTAAGAAGTAATGATTCTTTTGCTATTTCACATCCACATACTAAATGTAACGGCAAGCGAAACCAAAGCCTTAAATAATTTTCATTGTATTTGCAAGTAGGCAAACAATTTTGCTTTCTTGCTTGGATTTAACTATCATTAACTTACAGAATCCGATTCTTCAGTATCACGTTTCTTTTTGAGAAATAGATTAATTTTTATTTGTGTGCATTTATCTGAAAATAAATAATATGCACATAACATCTACTTCTAGAACTTTCGAAATATGCAATGCACGCAACACAAATACTACATCCGCTGCCAAAGCCTCACTGCAGTATATTCATATGGTCAACTTGGCACCCTAATATTTACAATCGGCGGAGTCTCAGGCTGCAATGAGAAATTTTATCATTGAAAATCACTTACTCGCTAGTGATCGTAGTAGTGGCCAAATCATGAAAGTTTTTCGGCAACCTTTCTTTTGCCGACTTTTTATATGAAATTAAAAAAAAAAAAAAAAAGCATCCGTGAAGTTAGTTTGTTATGAAAGAATGAAAAAAATAAGAAAATGAGTAATTTATTTTTTAATCTGGACATATATTTCTCTGGAATACCACCGACAACACCTTTGAGAGCTACTGATCTAGACCATAAATATATTCGCATTGAAGAAATTAAGAATAAAAATTTTGTGAGTAAAACGAAGCATTTAATCATTATTTTTTTATTACGAATTAAATAAAAACAACTATAAATGCTAATTGCAAATTTGCTCCTAATTTCATAAATGGTTTTTTTTTTTTTTTTTTATATAAATTAGAGAGAATTATTAAACGAGTATTATGTTAAAAAATATGGTTAGATTTAAATGCATGGTACGATTTAAATTGTAATAATATTACAATATTTTAAATATAACAATATTGTAATAATTAATGTAATATTGTAATAATTGAAATTTTAGTTTGAAATTGTAGTTTTATTGTAGTTTATTATCTTTGATAACGTCAAAGAAAGTATTTTTAAAAATTTCTATTTAAATTCATATTTTTTTTTTTTCTAAATTAAAAACACTGAAGATATGTTTTTATGAATGTGATTATTGATTAATTCTGATCTCAAGTTTCGTTTCTTTTTAATTTTAAAATTTTATGAATACAGTAATATTTTGGTGATATTTGAGTTATTTACTTAAAATATTTATTAGTATATCGCTACTCTAGAATGAGTTATTCAGAAATTTTTTATGATATTAAAAAATCCTTCCGATTTTCCGTCTTCTTATTTTAGTAAGGATGGCGAATAATATTCAAACCAAATATTTTCATAATTTTAATTTGTCTGTCAACATTTAAATTTGATTGTGACTGCTGAAGTAAAATGTAAATTAGAAAATTAA
Organism: Caerostris extrusa; assembly: GCA_021605095.1. Classification (NCBI taxonomy): domain Eukaryota; kingdom Metazoa; phylum Arthropoda; class Arachnida; order Araneae; family Araneidae; genus Caerostris; species Caerostris extrusa. The sequence continues at coordinate 96,945 of BPLR01006448.1, forward strand.
CTCATAGATAATTTGCAGTAAATTAAACAAAGTTAAATTTCATCACGTTTGTTAGATATTTGAGCTCATTTCACGTTGTTTAAATTTCGATAATTGCATGAGATAACGCCAAAAATCTCAGCTGGAAAGTATTGCCTTGCGGATTCGTAACAGGCGGACGCAACATACACTTTATATAACTTGACTGTAAAACGCCTTGTACCGCAGTACTTTGCATAGGGACTAAATGGCTGTTTCGACCATTCAAATAAAGCCGTCTTTTTTACTTCTGTGTTGTTTATCGGAAGAGGGAGAAAAAGAGCAAACAATCAGTGCTGTTTCCTTTTCTTGTCAAATGCATTATCTGGAGTCAAACAAACGTTTCACCTGAAGATGATGAAATGAATTGTGCGAACGCTTGATGACTTTCGGTCAAGCCCACACGTAACCAAACCTTAGAGATCGTGTATTCGTCAGTTATACCACACGCTAATAACCGTTCCGCAACGCAGAGCCAATAGGAAATGTCTCTTACAGGCTCTTCATTCATAACGAAAATGCTTAAATATTATACTCATGGGTATTTTGGTACAGTCAGTTTTTCCAGCGGGTTCTTTGATTTTGAAGAAAAATCGGAGAACTTTGACTTTTAAGTCTTTTTTTTTTCCCCCTCAGGTAATAGAAAACTTTTGAACTTTTTTGAAAATGATAATTTTGCAACAACTTCTGTCATATTTAAATTAGTATAATTTATTATATGTTTGTTTCACTTCATCAAATAAATAAAATTCCGATCTAATTCACCCTTTATTTCGTCAGCAATGGTTAGATAAAAAGATTTTTGCAAAAATTTTTAATTAGAAAATTAATTTGTCTCTATGCTCTTATTTGCTATATATCTGAATTCAAACGTACAAAAAAAAATCTTCATTTTATTGTTCTAATGGTAAGGTTATATGCTTTCTTACATTAAACTTTGTTGTAATTTTCACATGTTAGTGACCTTATATATGAATAATTTTATTGCCCATATTCAGAATCGTTGATGTATGTTCTGTTCAACAAACGCCAAAATCTCGTGGTTATCTGAACGAGTCCTTTTATGAATGAATTCCTGTGGTCAAAGAGCGATTTTTTAGAAATTAATATTTTAGTCATACTTATCAAATGTCAAGACGTTTCCCATTTTACAGCTATTTTCGGTATTTATATTCATCAAAAGTGTGCTATTAACAAGTTCAGGCTGTTGTGGTATTTTCTCTAAAACGAAACTGAAAATAACCAATGGAGATATAAAAATATTCTAAAAAGAAGCCTGTTATTAGGTCGCGTATTTTTTTTTTTTCTTTAAAATGGGACAGTTGTTTTTCTGTGGGATAAAAAAAGAAATCAATTTAAGAAACTTTGACAATTTTGGTCCATAGACTTTGAACAATGACCAAATAATATATTTTGATTTTGATGTAGACGATCTTAATAAAAATTGTTGTTGAAGGTGAAATGTTTCTGTTCTCCTTTTTTTTTTTTTTTTTTTTTTTTTAATTTTCAGTTAATTTTTGAGGATTCTGTAAAATATTTGATGAAATATAATATTTCATGATATATATACACGGCTGATTTTCATTGTTATCTTAATATATTCAGAAGTATTTGTATATATTTTACCACCCCTATTATTCATAACATAGACTACGAATTTTTGAGAATTATTTTAAAATGTCTCAAATAGAAAATAGCATTTGTTGTCTGTAATTTTGTTATTTTTAATTTCACAATTTTTAATATGAATCCGGATTAAATGTGCAAATATGAGAAATGCACAAAATATAGTCACAAGAATTTACTTAAAATATTGCATTTATATAAAATATTGTATTCTTATTATTGATTTTTTTTTAAGTTTAATATTAATATTGACAGGAATAATTTTCTTGGAATATCATTTTTTAAAGATATTAATGTGCTTCTTTTCTCCTTTTTAAAAATAACTTGGATATTATAGAGTGGATATCGATATTGTAAAAAGTTTTCGAATTTGGTGAGACATTTAAATAATTTGCCAGAAGGTTATAGCATTCCTAAATTTATAAGAAATATTATAGTACTGCTTATTAAAAACGGTTATCGTAGTAATTGAATTAAAAATATTGTAATTCATCATTACGTTTATGCTATTAATTTTTCATAAATATCGCATGAAAATTGGAACAACATTCTTAATATTACCGTTTATATTTGTAAATTTAAAATCATTGCTATTATCAAAGAATACTAATTGATTAATACAAAAAGTTGTGAAAAATAATGAAATCAGTATCATAAATTTACATTTCTGTATAAAGCATTCAAGGAATCAACTCCTTGATTTTGGGATTTCTGTAACATGACCCAAAATGTTAAATTTTGCAACATTTAAGATTTATATATCCAAAATTATTATAGAAAGCTTTTAGTAATTGCGAAGAATTTTCACAGTATTCACTAAAAATTAATAAATCTTGAAAACTTCAGCAGCGTTCATCTATACATTATTAATTTGTATTTTTCTAAAACAGCATATTAAAAAAAATATTCTAGGAAAGGTTTTTAAATATAACGTATTGTTTATCTGAATCTAGTTATTATAAGAATATAATTTCTTAATTGACATTTTTCTTCAAAAAATTTTGTGAATCCCCTTTATATGTAGATAAAAAGTTCTTTTCCGTTTTGTATTATTACAACAAACATCTGAATATTGATGAGACGATCAATGCACTTCCAACTCCTCGTTAAACAGCGTCACTTTCATGCTTCGATATAAAATGTGCCAGTTTGGAAATTTTCTGTATGAAAATCGTATTAAAAACCGCCAATTTCTATAACAACAAAATTGAAGATGCAGCTCCTAAACAAAATATCGCATTAAAATTGATAAAATGTAAAAGGTTAATCATATTATCAATTTTTAAATTATTCTGATATTATTAGGCTAATAAAGCAAATTAATTTTTAATTCAGATAAATTTATGTTTATAGCTATTAATTATGCAAATTAGTGTTAGTATTAGCTTTGCAGAGCACTAATATTTCTACAAATACTAATAATAGACGTTGCCATCTTTATAAAAACGATAATGAAAAAATTATATAATTAGCAATCCGATACAGGTTATCCATAAAATTTCAAATTTGGTTTTTGAGAAGATCATTTTTAATTTGGATTAAGTTAGATTAAAATTAGAATTTAATTCGAATTTAACAAGTTTAAGAACAGCAATTTTAAATAAAGAAATATATAGAATTCCCAAACGATTTGAAAAATCTATTTTTCTTTGAAATTTTAATTTTTTTCTGCTTTCACCAAACGATCTTTTAAAATAATATTTCCTAAAAAAATTTATTTTTTTTACTAAATTATTTAATAAATACGCAACTATTTTCTAAAATGAATATTTATTAAAAGAACCATTAGAATATTTGATTTATCCTGAAGTTATTAATTGAATAAAGAGTTTTTTTTTAAAATTTAATTTAAATCCAGAGTTTGAATTTGAAGCCTTGAATTTGTTTTAAATCCTGAAGTTTTCAATCTGTTATATACAAAGAAAAATGGCGATAAGCTGCATTTTTTCCTCCTAAGTCTATAAAAAGAATTAAGAAAGAAAAATTATGTAAGACTAGGGGTAAAATCTAAACCTATACTACATCTTTCTCTTTGACATCCGAATTATCTAGATTTCCAGAAAGACATTTTACAGGGACTCTATTCCTACCAACTTATGGGAAAATAACATGCAAGTACAATAGAATAGCAATATATTTTTATGAATATAGAAATACATTAGACTGTTAAAAATAATTTTTAAGAGAATAATGGAGAGAGATTTTCTTCTGTCTCTGATAATATGCCTTCTGTTTGGAATGTCACAGTAAAATAATTTTATTTAAATTTTATTAATATACTAGTAATTGGATGGTATTTATTTAATCGTAATGAAATTGAAATTTTGTCATAAAATATTTTGTAAGCTCAAAGCACAGGCGATTTTTTTTTTTATGTGAATTTTGAAGTAAATATCCTCTATGATTAAGAGTTCTTTTTGAAGAAGAAAATAAAAAATTTTATCTGCTGATTCTGAAGTAGATAAATTTAAAAATAAATTTAATTATCAAAGTACATTTTCAAATATTTTATAATCTATAGTCTATAAATTTCACAGTTTAACGAAGCGTTACGTGAAAATCTAAATATTGCAGTAAATGTGCTTGGAAATATGTCACATACGTTTTTCTTATTATTTTTAAGCTAAATCTTCCATGTGAAGATCCTTGCATACTGTGTTTTTATCTATATTTTGCATTGGACGGCATGTCGTGTGTGTTGACTTGATTATTTTATCACTTATTATATTATGTGTTGGTTATTTGCCTCTTTATTTAAATAGATAAAAACTGTTTATTTTCAGTTTTAAAGCATGCATTTTCCCCAACTTCCTTATATAGTAAAAGGATGAGAGGTCTCTGATTAAAAGAAAGAAATCATCATGTGCTTTAATTACCAGAGCACTACAAATGTGCGTAAAAAACAGTATTTTTCTTGTGTTGAGTTTTCAAAAACAACCTAATCGTCTGCTATTTTCACGCTCATGCCTCATATAAAATAATAAAAATCAAGTTCCATTATTTATATATTAATACAATGCATATTTAAATTTACATGATGGAGATTGCATTTCATTTGTCCGCGTTGATCTGTAAATATTGTAAAGTTCCGTGTGAAAATGACTCCTAGTGTAATTCAGTATTATATGACGGCCTGATGTCAATTGGCTAAGCTCTCTTGCCTTTGGTACCACATAGGCTTTAGGTTCACCTCTGCGAGTGGCAGGGGGATGCTCAGTGGCACAGAACCACATCAAACCGTGTGAAGTCCATGGAGGCTTAGAAAGAATGCACCAAAATCTCCTGACCGTAGAGCTGCCACCAAAACTCCACTTCTCCAGTAAATACGATTGAGAATGCTACTTTCGGTCATGCATCACACTCCCCTTTTCATGAAGAAGGCTTTTGATAAAGCAAAAGCCCTCGTTCTCTTCTTCATAAGGTAGATATAACATCTACACCAAATCCGAGACCCATATGGTCATGGAAAGAGGGGTATTTCCGTTGTAACTGCACCGCAGGGGTCTGGCATGGCCGTGAGACGCTGGCTTTTCGTGGTAGGGCCGTCTGCACCTGATGTCCGATAGGACAGCCATATAGACCGGGACTGATGACTCACAAACGAACCCCTGCTGGCACATTGGATTCCCTGAAACTCAGAAACCTGGGGCAACTGAGCCCAAGAGTGCATAAAGGCTCCTCGGCCAACACAAGCTCTAAAGCAGGTACGTGCATCGCAGAGTCGAAGATACATGCACTCAAGAGCTGACATTATGACCTCCTCCCCACATATGCAAATGAACTGCCCTCTGGAGTGACGGGAAGGCACGTGACATCGCAGTGGAAGTGGTATTTAATCCGTATTGCCGCGTATTTCAATCCACGCCGCGGCGGCTGAAGCCGGAAAGCGCGCGCCGAAAGGTGATAACCTGTTGACATGGTCATGTTCTAATGTTTGGCTCTGAGGTATGCTGAATATTGAAATTTAAATTATTTTTGCATACTCAGGTTCTAAATTCTTATAAGAAAAGACAAAAAAATTATTGTATTTTATGCATTTTTGGCAATAATAACTGTGAATCCGCAATAAAAAATATAGAAAATGTATGTATCAATGTATGTAATCGTTCAACCTCAATGATAAATGACGAATATAAAATTTTCTAATCATTCAAGACGCACAGATTGTGTCCATCATTCATCAATGCAGAAATTCTCTTTTTTTTCGTGACAGCTTGAGGATTTTCGATTTCATTTTTCAGGATTGTGTCTAACGCTTCAATATTCAAAAAGAATGCCATACAAAGTGTAAGATAGTATTAGTGCTGATTTACAACGTTAGTTATGAGGAAAGAGGGTTGTTATAAGTAGTTTTCCTGTTCTTAAATTTATTTTTTATTCAAAAATAATTTGAATTAAAAAAAAAAATTATTTCAAATGTTTTCAACTGCTTGAGAATATATCCAAATAATCCAACAGTCACACAATGAATAGCCATAACTAGAAGACGACAGGACCCTAATCCAGCATCATTTAAAAAGAGGCAGATCGCGCCTGGCAGAGTGGCAGCGCTCGGTAACACAGGTTTCGAGTTCGAGTCCCGTGGTTCCATGGATGTTTGTGTGGTTCGAATCTACTTTAAACCGTAGATCCCTTTAACAGGATCGTAGAGCGTTGTGGAGCATTGTTTCTCCGTGTCCAGGTTATGGCCTCCAAGTCCCAAAACACTGAAAGAAATGAAATTTGCCAACTCGGGTTCTTTTTAGTTGTTCACAAAATTGTCTGTTGTTATTTTATATAAATCATCTCTTTCATTTGTCATGGTAAATACTAAGAATATTAAAAACTTTTTACTGAGCTCAAATTAATGGCAGATGCCAGCCACATTCTAATCTCTAATGTCATAAACTTAATTGCCTCAATATACCTCGGTGTCACCTTTAAGATTACCTTCTCTTGCTTTCCAAACACGCTTCCTTAAACTAGCATCTTTTTCTCCCAATTAACTTTATGTCTGTGGGGCATTGTTACTCCGTGTCCCTTTTTCCACAGCACGCGCCCCCTGGGAAACGCCTGAGAAACTTATGGCACCGAGTGCCAGAGCGTTAGTCACTGGCCAACTGGCCATGAAGGACATATTTAGAGTATTAATTCTAACTTTACTGTCGTGAAACAGGAAATAAATATTGACATAGGGGTAATAATCTTAGAGTTTTTTTGTTGTTATTGATTGGTTTGTCGTGCCTACGGTCATCTTGTGCACACTTTTAAGCTAAACAGACCGGGACCTATAGTTTAACATGGATTCCGAACCACCAACAAACATCCATGCCAGCCTCCAATTTGTTGTTGTTGAACAATGGTATACCAATTATATACCACGAACAATCCACTGAGGGATGATGGAGGAACCCGAGCAACTTGGACTGTTGATGCGATGACACTCTCATGGCTCCTCGTTTATGAAAGCAGTGACTGCAACGGAGGCCTCCAGAAAATACGCACACTACCAC